>OX352303.1:9200700-9453200 GCA_947086415.1 Pammene aurita
TATCATTGCCAAAGGCTTCTGATGGGGGAAAGTAGTCAAAAACGACGTATAATGTAATTCATAGTTTGTCGCCTACTGTTTCTGTTTCCGAAATATTATGCAAAGTTGTTTGTGCTAATGTTAAAATATAGGGCCCGTCCTCTATAAATAAGATAACGTTTTTACCTATTTTGGTATTACTTTTTTCCAATTCAAAAACTTTGCTAGTCTGTCACTCTGACATCCACCCATTAAAAGCTGCCAGATGCCCGGATCTAGCAATAAGGATAGTATTGGAATCTCACTAGATGGGTTTCATTGCTCTCATTATTGTGTCATATCTGACGTGGCCAGCTCTTAGATCATTTCTTGAATATGCAATAATACCTAACTAATAAGTAATTGTTAGCAGCAACAGACTTAGTTGTTTATTGGCAGGTATTTTACGCGGCTTTCACACTGCTGCGGTTTCCGCATGCGGCGCCGGTGCGCGAGTGAGATAGCACTCTGCATGTCTATAGCGCTGTCACGCTTGCACACCGTCGCCGCATCCGGTTGCGGCGCCAGTGTGATAATCGCGTAATATAGTAATATCAAATTTTCTTAGCAATTTCAAATTAAAAGTGACTACTATGTATGTGTTATATGTATACACCTAATACCCTTTGTAGCACTAATAACTACTTATAATGTGACCTAGATACCATAAATAGCTTACAATTCAACAAGTGGTGATGCAAAAGTTAAACAAATAGTAATCAAGATTCGAAATAGAATGTAAGTACCTATTTCACGAGTATGAGTAGATCATATTCATAACACTTTGAGTCTATTAACAGTATTACCACCAATAACTTGAATGATGTAAAGAAATGGCCTTGAACTAACTTCTATTCTATACATACATTTTTACCACACAATGTAAATATAGGCCATAGTTTAACACATTTTTATACTACTACAATAGATGCATGATGCATAGTAATAGCAGATATTTTTTTGTTATGATGCACAAACATTCATAGCATTTTTGATAATAAATTAGTGTAATTAGTGCTGAATGGTATGAGATTAGAATTGGTAATTTATAATGATGACACAAAACGCAATTAAACCATTGCAGATTTTCTTGATGTTGGTATGTTGCTAACTGGGACGTAGGTTTCATGGAGATCACATATCTTGTTTTAAGAAATTTTACTGCTTTTTAAAATGCACCAAGCTTCATCTGTTTGGTTAATCAGTCAACTTCGTAATCATTTTGATACACACATTGAAACTTTAAATCCATTCGACCCTCTCAGCAAATATCTACCCTATACCTTTTCTTGATACCAAACTCGCACAATCTGACCTGACAGATGGATTTACCAGAGTTTGAAGTTAAGCAACTCAATTCATCCATTCAATTTTAATAATAGATGTTTTAAGTGCTAAGACACAACTCGAAAAGTGAACACTAAGTTACTCCTCAAAATTTTATAACAGTCCCTTTACATTTCAAGCGGTTCGACTTTGGAATTCACTGCCTCTAGATGTAAGGTGCGCTCAATCACCCGCTTCATTTAAAAAGCTCCCCAAGCTTTACTATTTGTCTCGTCCGTGACACTTTCTCTTTACAGCCGGTACTGTATATTTATATATATTTATTTTATTTAAGTGTATTGTATCTTAATATTGTTATTTATTTATTAGGATATTGTTTTGTGATATTAAGTTTATTTTATTCTGCTTTTCTTCACTGTTTTGCAACACCTAATTCCACTACCTAAAGGTTGCCTGGTAGAAATCGCTTTTTAGCGATAGGACCGCCTGTTGTTTACCTCTATTCAGACTTTATGCATTTTCTGTACTGGTTTTATTTTTGAGGTGTTCAATAAAGAGTATTTGTTTTGTATTCTATCGTAAGTTACGGGTGTAAGTGAGCATATTATGCACTGAGTAATGTTTTTGAATAGGTACAACGGGTGAGGTTGAGGCCTTTGCCTACAAAAGGCATACAGATGTTAACAACAAAATGAAATGTACTTATCTGAAATAAAGGCTATTTCAAAAACAACGGGTGAGGTGTACCTAGACCTTCACACTCTTATTCTCTGATCAATAAAGTTGTGTCAAGCTCATTTTGAACACCTCACCCGCTTAGCTTCTTCTGCTGCTGACTGTACCTATGAATACTACATTGCCAGCAAGACTGATTTTTATTTTTATATTAGAGACAATACTTACTGCGTACAACATCGTTATGTGCCACGGCCGGTGGCTCCTCGGCCTCGCCTGAAGCCTCATCCAACGTGAGATCCTCAACACCGTCTCTCGCTATCTCCTCCTTCATTGGGGGCTCCTCCCCGTTCCCGTGGATTTCTGGGGGCTGTGGTACGGGTGCAGGGACCTCCACGGACATGCGGCGCGCTTTCTTCCGGCGGCGCGTCGGGCTTATAGAGCCTTCGCGACTGTCTATGCTACCGTCTCGGACCTATGGCAAATAAACAGATATTTTACAATAAGGAACCACCAAATTAAAGTAATGTACTCAAGTTATTTTTATCATTTTCTTTATTAAAAACAACCTAATTACAGGCAAATTAATTTATTTGTATATCTTTCATTTCATTGCATGGTTCACCCATGTCCCCTGGAGTAATTTAGAAAGAATTAATGTAGAGCATTATGATTAACCAGCATTACAAGCAAGGTTCAATGACCAATTTGCTCACAACACAATAATATAACAATAACAATATAATAATCAATTAAACATGTTTTAAAACAAGTGTGTCATTTGCTTGTAATGAACATTTTTTTTAACGTAATGACTAAAAATGAGACGTAAGTAGATAAGTGATGGTCGGTTACATGAAAGTATAAACACATTTACTTAGATTATGATTAAGTTGATTTTAGATACCTATACATACATATGTGCCTGGTAACAATTAATTGATGTTTAGAGTAAAACTCTTTTTCCTAAAAGATGAAATATTTAACTTGAACTTGTCTATAGAACTCGATTCCCCCCAGCTTGCTTAATTTTCAGACACTTCAGCAGTTTTTCTACAGCTCAAAAAGAGAAGGAAGATTTTTTTTATTTTTTTTTCTTAGTAATCTGGTGTTTACCAGTTGTTTAGAGCTTCAACCTCAGTACTCGAAAACTACAAAAAATCTGCTAACATATGTGGCGTACATATTCTGATAGCCCTGGGAGCAGGCAATCAAATTTCTTTTTGGATTTCCAAGGTTTGGAACACCCAGTATAGTCTCACTGTTTGACTTAATGTATATACCTACAGTCTGTTTATGTGAAATCTTAAAGGTTAACGAAAGTTTTACAAGATGTTACCTGTGGCGGTGGAGACGGAGCACGAGGCGGGTGTGCTGGGGCGGCCTGTGCGGGGCGCGACGGCGGTCGGGACGGCTTGTTATCAGAGAGGCCCTTGATCTGCAGGGACTCCGCAGCCTTGAGCAAGGCTGCCAGTTGGTCCTGCGAGATGTTCACCTCTCCGCGGTACATGTAGTCCATCATGGCTCTTAATTCTGCATATTTCACATCTTTCAAGATGATTATAGGATGCTTGTCATATTGCTGTGATAGCACATTCTGTAACAAAAACATTTGTGTTGTTTATTGTGTAGGTAAACATACACTTTGACGCTATTGTCAATGTTCATTGTTTAACAATTTCAAAGCCTGTTTAAAGTTGAATAGAAGCATTCCAAATTTAAATAATGTACAAACCAAATTCCTTTGGTAAAGTTATTTGGAAGTAATTTGTTTTGGTTAGTAACATAACACCTAGACGTCATTGATTTCATTTAGGAAATCGTTAATGAGCATCATTGGGTAATGATAGCCAGCAAATGGGTAGGTACTAGGTACTTTGGAAAAGTAGATTGCAACAACATTCTGTTGCCAACTCATCTATACATCAATCTAAGCCAATTGCTAAGGCATGAAAGCTAGAACGAAGCAACTGGATTGTTTATTAGAGCAAAACTGTGTTGCCTTGTAAGTTAAACACGATAGCAATTGACCTACATTACGTGAGCGCGTTAGCAAATTACCAACCTCGAAATAGGGACTGCACGCCGACAGGACGACTTTGTGCGCCTTTAGCGACTGGCCCTCGGCCGCGAGGGTGCAGTCCACGTGAATGCCTTTCTCTAGGAGTGTGTCGAACACCGACACCAGCGTCGACTGGTGGTTGTTCCAGCGTAGGCAGAACTGCTGGTCGTCGTCCATGCTGCAGTCGTCGAGCCACTCGCCGCGCCCACGGTTCTACATCAAAACATTCCTTCATCAACACTAGTTAAACACCACGCAATAATTAGGCCACTCTGCAACTTCCTCCGACCACAACAAACAACGATTTATCAGTCGCGATTATCACGCGCAAACTCCAACCGTCTTACGGATTCACCTCATAAAATGATATCACTCTCCAACTTTAACTTTACGGACCACATACGAGTCGGTCCTAAGCGACGCGGCACTCGACACAAAGAAAATGGCCGCTTTTCCAGCGCGACAAAAAATAAAATGGCGACGAAAATTCTAAGTTTTACTATTTTCTGGACAAACTTTTCATGACACGTATAGCAGATTCAAGTTCAACAAGGGGCCGCGACACGCTGAACTTCTACAAAGTTTGAAGTCAACAAAGAAACTTCTGAGAAACTTTACTTCGAAAGTTCACGAGTGGAAATTTTCAAGATGAAAACTCGTAGCGAGCAATGCTTATCGCGGTCGTAACGCTACATCGGAGATCTAAACGCTTACCTTGACTATTTCATTAACTGTTGTATGAAGTTTTAACACTGTTTTAGATAATTTTGAACTGTTTTAACAATGCTACGATTATAGTTCAGCACATTTGCACACCCGCCAGCTTTCTTGAATGAAAACACCTACTTTAGAATAGGCACTAACTACTATGCTATGTTGCAAGTTTAGAGAAAGGCACCTCTACAAAAATCCAAATGAAGTACAAGTTGGAAGCGACGCAGTGACCCAAAATAAGCTTCAAAATGTTGCCACAGTTAAATATTCAGAAAGCTTGAAAACAAACATTCACGACTAATTTATACTATTTTCTAATTATTTTAGTTAATTTTAATATGTGATTATGCTTTCAATACATTTTTTATTATAATGTCTGTCTGTAACACTCAGCGCTTATTACTTGGATGCCTTTTGGTATTTGTCCTTGACCTATTTTATGTAACAACCTCGTGATATGCTTCATTTAAGTACTAATGTGCTAATTTAATAACTCTAAAATAATAAAATAAAGCCGATTAACATTGATATAAATAAACAATATAAAATAAATGATATATTTTTTAATTGTTATATATTAAACATTGCCAGTTGGAAAAATAAAAAGACGCTTGCTAGTTCATTCGTCATTGATAACAGCGCCATCTACCGAGACAGAAACGTATCTTTACAGTTTCTCGCTACTTTATAAAAATCGCGTCTAGCAAAATCGTACAGACTATTTAGTTATTCTGTGATGCTATGATTATTTAAAAGATGTATTATAAAAACTCAGAAAGGGCTCAACCGATTTAAACGGATAGGTATATAATATATTCCATAAGTACATTTACTATTTAAATATTAGAAATTTTAATGTGCTGGGCTTTTTTTAATTATCAGTTCTACTACGCGTAAGAATTATCAAAGTGTACTTATGGAGACATCATTATCAACCACAGCACTCTTTTGGTTAGAGCAGTAGAAACGGCCGAAACCCGTGTTGACAAGAACTGTTAAAAATCTATTGAAAAAAAAAACGTGAGTAGGTGAGGGGTGGTCCAGATATAGAGGCCGCTTTTGCACTTTTTGCAGCCGTTTCTATTGAGCGTGTCTATTACTATGAAAATAAACAATTGGATTTAATGTCAAATGCATGGGATCTAGTAGCCGCCCCTCACTGACCCATTTTTTTAAATAATTTACAACAAAAAAAAAACAAAAAAAAACATAATAACAGTAAGTTTCCCCTGATTCCCTCGTAGACAATTTACTTTTAATTTGTTAATACTTATGCTGAATTCAGCTCAAGTATTTGGCGTCTCTAAGGCAGGGCAGGGGATCTTAGGTATGCATGCATATTGCATACAGTGGCGTAGCTAGCATGGGTGGCACCCGGTGCGGATAATGTAGTGTACCCCCAAAATCACAGTGAATTCCTGCTTTATCTATTATTTCATTAGGGTCGACAACGCTCATGGGACACCTCTAGAGTTGAGGGCGTATATAGGTTACGATAGCTGCTTACAGTGCTTACCATCAGGCGGACCGTATACTTGATTGCCACCTTCGTAGTATTTTTTTAAAATCCATTATATAAATTATATAATTTGTAATTGTTTTTTTTATTTTATTATTTTATTAAAAATCAATGACGTGTAAAACACTGCCGTTTTACCAAATTTATTTTGGTCAAATTTCATTTCCCAAACAAATATTAGCAACTATTTTGTTTGCCAATTCAAACTTTGGCACACTTTTAATACGAATATTTTCATTATGTCAAATTTTTATTCAGGAAAATATTATTACGAAAAACTACACTATGGCATTTGGTCTTTTAGCAAATGCTTTAATAAGGCAAAAAACATTAGACAATAAACATTTAGTCAAGTTAATGTTATGGCAAACCATAAATAGACAAAAATCACATTTGTTTGGGTTATGAAATTTTGCCATCATCATCATCATCATCATCATCATCAGCCTATATTAGTCCACTGCTGGACATAGGCCTCCCCTAATGAGCGCCATAGCGCATTGTCTTCAGCTTGCCGCATCCAGCATCTGCCTGCAGTCTTTCGCAGATCGTCATCCCACCTGGCCAGAGGGCGTCCTGCACTACGTTTGCCGAGTCGCGGTCTCCACTCAAGAACACGTTTACCCCAGCGGTTGTCGGTTCTTCGCGAGATATGGCCGGCCCACTGCCACTTCAGCTTGCTAACTCTTTGAGCTATGTCGATAACTTTGGTTCTCTGTCGGATGTATTCGTTACGAATCTTGTCCTTCAGAGAAACTCCGAGCATAGCTCTTTCCATAGCTCGCTGAGCGACTTTAAACTGGTGGACCAGCCCTATCGTGAGTGTCCACGTCTCAGCTCCGTAGGTCATTACGGGTAGGACGCACTGATTAAAAACTTTCGTTTTCAAGCATTGCGGTATGGATGACGAGAAGACTCGGCGTAGTTTCCCAAACGCTGCCCAGCCTAGCTGGATCCTCCTTTTGGCCTCCTTCTCAAAATTGTTTTTACCTAACTGCAGGATCTGCCCAGAAACAATTTCAAGAAGGTGGCCATGTACGACGACCGGTCCTGGATCAATGTGACCATTGATCATGACTTTGGTTTTATCCAAATTCATGCCAAGACCGATGCGTCGCGAGGCTGAAGCTAGGCCGTCCAGCATTCGGGTCAGCTCCTCTAGCGACTCCGCCATTACGACTATGTCATCAGCGAATCGCAGGTGTGAGATGTAATCGCCGTTTATGTTTATGCCCTTACCTTTCCAGTCCAGCGTCTTAAACATGTCTTCCAATGCGCTTGTGAACAGTTTCGGGGATATGACATCCCCCTGTCTCACCCCTCTGCGCAATTGGATGGGTTTAGACTGCTGGCCCTGTACTTGGACACTCATAGTAGCGGCTTCGGAGAGACATCTCAGCACCTCGATATAACGATAGTCTACTTGGCATCGCTGTAAGGATTCCAGAACAGCTCAAGTTTCCACGGAGTCAAAGGCCTTCTCATAGTCCACAAAAGCGAGACACAGGGGCTGATTATACTCTTCGGACTTCTGTATAATCTGTCTCACTGTGTGAATGTGGTCTATGGTGCCATATCCTCCGCGGAACCCAGCCTGTTCCGGTGGCTGGAACTCGTCGAGTCTCCTAGCGAGACGATTCGTGACCACTCGTGAGAAAAGCTTATAGACGTGGCTCAGAAGTGTGATGGGTCTGTAGTTTTTAAGGAGGGTTTTATCACCCTTCTTAAAAAAAGAGCACCACCAAACTCCCGCTACACGCCTTAGGAGTTCTCCCACTGTGAAGGACGGCATTGAATAGGTTCTGCAGCTCCTGTATAACAGGAGCTCCTTCTGCCTTCAGAAGCTCTGAAGTAATACCGTCCTCACCGGGGGCTTTTCCATTTTTAAGCTGCCTCAGAGCTAACACGATCTCGTCTTGACTGATGTCTGGCAGTTCGTCGGTATAGTGGCGTGTCAGGGTGGCTCTTGAATCATGGTCGTCTCGTCGGGTGTGGGGGGCATGTGCAGAGTACAGCCGGCCATAAAAATCCTCTATCTCGGCGGAGATCTCCGGCTTCGACAATACGGTCCTCCCGTCGTGCGTTTTTAGCTTCGTCAGGTGGCTCCTGCTAAGCTGCTGAGTGAATACTTTGGACCCTCGGTTTCGCTCTATCGCCTCTTCAATAAGGCGTGTGTTGGAGCTCCGAAGGTCGCGCCGTACCATCTTCGCAATTCGCTTATTCAAGTCTGACCTCTCTGACGAAGTCGCTTGGGTGGTCTCCCGTCTTCTTGTCATCAGCCCCAGAGTCTCATCCGAGAGTTTGGACTTCTTGCCAGTACGCTGTTTTCTGCAGAACTTGATACCCTCGTCCCTCAGCGTTTCGACCAGATTGTGTAGGGTCTCGTCAGCGTCATCAGTGGGTTCCAAGGCAACAAATCTATTCCCGAGAAGCTGCTGAAACTCCTCGGTACCCGCGATGATTTGGATTTGGTTAGGCCGGAGCATGGACTTCATCAGACGGTTTCTTTCAAGCTCCAAGTTGATATTCAGAGAGCCTCGGAGCAGTCGGTGATCAGATCCGGTATTGAACCTGTTGATCACTGAGACATCTCTGAATATGTGCTTGCTATCCGTCAAGATGAAGTCGATCTCATTTTTTGTCACAGTGTCGGGGCTCTGCCATGTCTACTTCCTTTGAGGCTGTTTCTTAAAGAAGGAGTTCATTAAGAATAGCTCCTCTTTCTCAAGGAAGTTGACAAGCATTTGCCCCCTGTGATTCCTAACTCCATAACCATGCGGGCCTATTCGGGATTCGTTGCCAGTCCGGATTCCCACCTTGCCGTTAAAGTCCCCCATAACAACGTTGAAGTGAGCCTTTGTGGTGTTGTGCAAGGCTTTGGATATGTCTTCATACATATCCTCCACTTCATCATCCGAGTGTGCCGAGGTCGGTGCGTAAACCTGAACTACCTTCATGCTATACCGTTTGGAAAGCCGAAGGATCAGGCCCCGTAGCCAAGATGACAATCGTTTGCAGAAAACGAAACGAATCGCTACATGCTCTCGCTCACTCTTCATTACTGCGATAGAGAGACGGATAGCGTTTCGATTCGTTTTCTGCAAACGATTGTCATCTTGGCTAAGCCCCCAGGTACGCTACCCTGTTCGACACACTGGAGATTTCTTGAACGTTGTTAGAGAGGGCCTTATTGACGAGAAAACCTACGCCACCCTGGGATGTTTTATCACCTTCGCGAAAGTAGAGAAGATGGCCCGAGAAATTTTACCAAAACAATATTAATAAATAAAAAATGCACTGTTATTAAATACAACAAAACCATATTTATTTGTTTATAACAAGTGTAATCTTTGGCTACCAGGGGCCCATTTCTCGAAAGTTTGTAACTTGTAATACAAGCGGAAGTCCCTTTCTAGCAAAAGATGTCGAAAAGTGACATCCGCTTGTATTACAAGTTACAAACTTTTGAGAAACGGGCCCCAGATAGTAGGTTAGGTTAGGTTAGAACTATGACCCCTAACAAATAAGAACTGCTACCAGATAGTAGGTTAGGTTAGAACTTTGACCCCCAAGAAGAACGGACTGCTGGCAAAATAGTAGGTCAGGTTAGGTTAGAACTGCGACCCCCAACAAAAAAGATCTGCTGCCAGATAGTAGGTTAGGTTAGGTTAGAACTATGCTCCCTAACAAAAAAGAACTGCTACCAGATAGTAGGTTAGGTTAGGTTAGAACTATGAACCCTAACAAAAAAGAACTGCTACCAGATAGTAGGTTAGGTTAGAACTTTTACCCCCAAGAAGAACGGACTGCTGGCAAATAGTAGGTTAGGTTATGTTAGAACTGTGACCCTCGACAAAAACGAAGTGTAACTATAAACAATTATATTTTCTGAACCGAAATACATTATTTATTACCTGTTAAGAATTTCACAATCAAGCGACACTGAGCGTCATTTATCTCCCTACCCTCATAACAAAAAAAGTTGTTATTTTATTTTTTCAATTCAATTCATTTATTTATTTGCTTTAAATACATGTCAAGTGGATGTTCACAAAATACATTTTAGGTGCAGTGTATTCAGCCTGCTGTTGGGCATGCAAATATTATACAATCTTAAATTATTGTGGATCATTATTGTGGATCATTATTGTGTATCTTATACACCATTGAAATAAAGATGCAAATGATTTGTCATTGAAGAGCTCCTCTGCTGATTAACCTACGGAATAGAAATGGTAAATTGAATATTGACGATACAAATCATTTGCCATATTTTGTTTTGGTTAAAACATATTATGCCAACTAACATATTTGACTGAATGAAATTTGGTCAAAGTACCAGTTGGTAAACGAGATATTGCTTAAACATGAACATGTCAAACGTTAGGTTTCCGTAAGAATTATTTGTCAAGTGTTAATTTGGCAAACGATTATTTCGCAAATGAAATTCTACGAAACATTTTTTGGGAAATGATAATTTGTCAAACATTTTTGGTAAAACATAGGTAACCCGTAAAACAACTTTAGTTACAAAAAAAAATATAATTTCTTATTTCTAGCTATAAGCAAAGCAACACAAAATTTAAATTTTGGGATGCTTCATGTTCCGTACCGTACACCAAGAATCAAGTAATTTTTAAATAATTTCAATTAGCTGAAACTCCTCTCATATGAATCAACTGATACGTTAATTGTTATAAATAAATTTAGATCAACAATTAGATTCGGAAGAGATTCTGTAAAATCCCATTCCATAATGTATTTTAAATAGGGTAGAGTCACATCAGTCCCTTTATCACATCATTCTAAAAGAAAATATAGCAAACAAATGGGAAATTGCACACAGCAGGCATAAGGTTTTGTGCAGCTCCTTTGGTGTCTAAATTTGCTTGTTGGTCACTTAGATCCTCAATTGCAGAAAGTATCCCATCAAAATGTTTAGCCAATACTTTTACTGCAGCATAATGTGGTGAACCCTAGCGCGTTGTGGATAGCTTTTTAACTGATCTGATGCTTTGCTGTGTCTAAGAAGAAGTTCCTTTCCTAGCGGCAGTAGAAAAAGTTGAATATTGCCTCTACTGCTCCGAAAAATGTTACACAAGTCACATTTTATAGGAACAAATTTATAGAACCGCATATGGGAAAAGAAACATTATGTTCGAGGGAGCGCAGCTGTACAATCATCTGCCTAATGAATGTAATGAAGTAAAACAGTGCACATCATTAAAAATGTTTAAAACCAAATTAAATCGACAAGCTGGACATAATCAAACATATGTAATTTCCTTAATTTAAGCTCATTAAAAGTGAATTTTTGGTCTTTATGAGTAATAAAGTTTCTTTAAACCTAATGTAGGCCACATAAATTAATTGTATGATCTATACAACCAACAAAAATAGCCTTATTATAATTTTCTTAAAAAAAAAAGTTTATCTTTTATAATAGCTTGTACTGCCCCATGTGAGCCACTCATAACAGTCATAACTGCTGCATTATCATAACCTTGATTAACACAAAATGCCTGAACTGAACCATTCTATTCAAATTGTTGTAAAAAAACATGGTTATTATGAATTTACTGTTCTCGTAACACCTATTGAGCTCACCGTGAACCCAAATAAAAACCCTGACAATGTTTCTAAATGAAAAAAAAAAACTTACTAGTCATTTATTATATTTATATATTTTTATTGGTGGCGGTTATGCAATCTGCCACACTACAATTTTTTATAGGTGGCATTACTGATGTTCACGGCCGCCCCCTCCGCCCTCCCCTAGCTACGCCACTGATAGCATAGCCCGACATGTTCTTGGCCGGTTTTTTACGTTGGGCTCAGTATATTTAAGTATGTTATGTTAAATTATGGTTTGTACGAAGCTCTAACTTTGCTAATGTAGCATGAGTGAGGGCATGATATTTATACAGGAAGAAAACCGGCCAAGTCAAGAGCATGTCGGGCCATGCCCAATGCAGGGTTCCGTAGTTGCCGGCTCATCACAATTTTAAAAGTACTGGCACTACTAACTATCAAAAAATACTTCTTGAAGACCTGTATTCTTATACTGATTTAAACTCACACGATTTGCAGTCATTATTTTGACTAATTTACGACACGCTCGAATCGTCAGGAAAATTACGATTAAGTCCCGTTTTTCTCAAAATAACCTGTATTCTTTTTGAAAGATTTAACAACGACATCCCACACAATAGGGTTGGAGCGGGACAAAATCAACCCGACTAATATATCAGTTTTCATTTTACCCATCGTTTTGTTGGATTGATTAATACATGTACTCCGTTACTCATACCCTTCAACTTTCTAGTGTTAACTATGACTGGGCTAAGCAAAGGACATGGACAGACCAACAGACAGACGGACATGGCAAAACTATAACTACACTATCGCATTGGGAAACTGTAATGGTAGTTGTATTGTTATTGTGAAAAAAAAGCGTTCCTAATAATTGTCTACGGAACCCTAATAAGGAGAAAGTGTCTAACTACAGAATTCAAATATTTCGTGGACTAACCCATACAATATTAATGACGTTGACAAATCCAGTACAAGTAGGTACATATAAAAGAGTTAAGTAGGTACGTTTGTTATATCGAAATGATAGTAGGTAAAAGTATATTGTATACCTAGTAAATAAATAAAAAAACCGGCCAAGAGCATGTCGGGCCATGCTCAGTGTAGGGTTCCGTAGTTGACGGCCTGTTACAATACATCCGTTCAAAAGGTCGTTTATTAAGGGATATTTGGCGGCGCTTACGTCATTTTGATTTGACTTTGTGTTTTTGAGTGATAGATAACTGAAAAACGGCTCAACCGATTTTATTCAATATAGTTTTCATTAAAAGTCCAAGACCTCTATTCGTTTCAAAAGACCTATAATACCCAACCCGATAGGGTTGGAGCGAAAAAAAATCACCCCCACTTGATGTGTACCGGAGGTACCCTAATAAAAATATTTTTCCAGTTTTTATTCTACCACCTTGTCGACGTGATTACTGCAAATACTTTACTTACTCAACTTCAGCTTTCTAGTGTTAACGGTCACTGAGCTAGACCGCGAACAGACGCGAGACGGCCAGACGGACGGACGGACATGTCGAAAGTGTCGAAACCATAAGGGTTCCTAGTTGAACCCTAAAAAGGCTTACTTACATTTTAATGTTTACATAGTTTGTGTGTGGTATGCGTACTTGCCGCGAATTATATTATATACAACGAAACAGCTTTTAGACATAAATTGCGATAACCCTTGTAAAACAAATATATGTTATGTCTAATGTACTTATATTCAATTGGTTATATGTATGTCTGTGTAACCGTTTAGGTATGTATGTACATGAGATAAATTTAAGTAATTACGTATAATTGTATTAATTATAGCCGCAACGGCCGTCTGCGCTAAAAAACAATTTTTTTATACCACGACGGTGGCAAACAAGCATACGGCCCGCCTGATGGTAAGCAGCTACCGTAACCTATGGACGCCTGCAACTCATGCGCGTTGCCGACCCGTAATGCTGATGAACCGTTTTGAATCTGAGGGTAGTTTTACATTTATAACATACTTAAGTTATGTATTGTGTGCCACTGTCACTTGACCTTCTAACTTTCGAAGTATATACAGCAAATGTTTATTTAAACGTTCTAAAATCAAAGATAAGAAAACAAACGCATGTAACTGTTACAAGCAAAAGACAGAGCGTCGTCGGCCGCGCGGCTTCGTTATAAAAATCAATAGCATTAGTAAGTTCGTTCGTACAAACGAATTATAGGACTCCCTCAGTGTGCGTCCGTGTCGGTGTGCGGAAAACAAAAAAAAAACCACCAGCGAAAATTCTTGTAATAAAAATCAATCGGAGCGAGGAAGGCGCCGCGCGGGGCGCCGACTGGTCGGGCGCTCCCCCGCATACCTACAACTCTATAATGCATCTACCTCCTGCCTCCCCAATTTATACCGCGATTTCTACTTTACACATCTTTCTAAACAATCAAAAAACTTTCTGCGTAACGCGTAGTTTAGTAGCCTTGAAAGCGTTAGATTTAGATTTCAAAAGATCGCTTGGATACTCGAGGCGGGGGGACGACGGGGCGAAGTCGTTTTGTTTTTATTTCTTCGAGGAAAAAAATAACGCCGCCCTGCAGCGTCCTAAACATGCGCCACGCAGCTACGCGGGCCCGGCCGGGTGTGTGCGGGATTCACTTTCATTTGCGACATCCCATCCCGAAGGTCACCGCGCGGCAGCGGATCCTGACCGTGTTCTAGGTAAGTAAAGTTCGTTATTCGCGCCCTTTTCCCACGTTTATCGCGTCCGTGTTTTACTTCGTCCTTCGCGAAGACGGTAGACGTTCGCGCACGTGTTTTGGTGTCCAGGGTAACGCGGGGAGAGGGTTAACCGCGCAAGTTTTACATTCACTATTCCCGCGTCCGCAGGTGTGAGTAGGTACTTGTCTCGCCGTCCGTCACGTGTATCGATAAAGTTTTGAATTTTACGCGCGTCAAATACGTTACTATCGAAGTGTTATATATGTGGGTAGCTAGTTATACTTAAGTTTGCGAGCGTCCCGGCAAAAACAAACAGAATTAAAAAAGCGCTGGCCTTGCGGGCGACAGAAAGGGAGGGAAATTAACTTCGCACTCTTCATTTGTGCACCAATCGAGAAAAAATTCAATAAAGCTCGCTTCCTTTTGTCTAATTGCCTATGTATACGTACTTATGCCGACTGTTCGATTGCTGCGACATTTAGAAGGAAAATGGAGCATTTCGCTGTATCGCCCGCGAGGGCCCGACCTCTCGACAATAGGTACTTTCTCTCAATTACTTTTTCTGTGTTTTTATTATACTTTATAGTTTGTATTTTTTTGATAATTTACTGTGATATTATTCGTTTATAAATTATGACTGTTTAAGTAACATGAAAATTGAATTGGTATTTTTTGCAGGAAATGCCTGGCCGCGGTTTTCCGCAGGTCAAGCACGAACCGGCTTCCGAAGACGACGACTCGCAATACGCACACGGCTATCTCACAAATCAGGTATAATTATCTATCAAAATATGAAATTATACGAAACACTAAAAAAATCGGCCAAGAACGAGTCGGACTCGCGCCGGGGTTCCGTATATAATACAATTTCAATTTTTTTTTGTCATTTTTTTTCTGTTATCTATACGTACATAGGTAAAGAACTATTTTCGGGCTTTTTTTTTTTAATTTTTATGGGCCCAGTTATTCTGGAATGAAGATTTCTTTTCAACCGACTTCAAGATTTTGAAGGAGGAGGAGGAGGTTTACAATTCGTCGCGATCTTTGTTGCTATTTTTTATTTTATGTATGTTCACCGATTACTCGAAGACGGCTGGACCGATTTAGAAAATTTTTTTTTTTAAAGAGTAGGTACTTATACTTCACATTTGGTCCCATTGTAACCAGGTCAGGATCTGATGATGGGATCCTGGAGAAATCGAGGAAACTCTTCTACACTACAGTGATTTAAATATTTTATTACAGTAGCACGGGCATTTCCTTTTAGAAAGGTGGATTGTAAGTGAAGTCGGTTCTATTTTGTTTAAAATTATTTCTTAAATAATATCAAAACCATTTATTTTATAGTACATTGTGCACCAAGGGTGGGAAGAAGGAACTCTTGATGACTCGAGTTTGTAATTCCCTTCCCCCTTCCTGCCCGAGATACACACAATGTTTTTCATCACATTTGCGAGGAAATAAAAAAATGACAAAAAAAATATATTTAAACTTTGAAGCAAATCAAATTATTTTGTTAAATTTTTTCTTTATTTGCATTTTTTTTTAAGTAGTTACACTACTATATATAAACTGAAAATAGATGTCATATACCACAGAAAAAGTGACCAAACCCTCCGGTGTCCGAGGCCAGATTTGAACTGGCGTCTTCAGCTTTCGCGGCTGACGTACTGACCACTAGACCACCCGGTCACGGCGGAACTTGACAAATTTTCTCATGTATATGCTATCTCTGAATTTGAAACGGCTAGGCGCCGTTGACCATACTCTAAGGGCATGCGCAGTACGTGCTTGCACCTCCTATCCGAATTACTTACGCGATTCTGGTATAGCGAGAGAGATGGTGCTGCCATCTATGAATCTTGAAGCAAATCAAATTAGCCGTTTCAAATTCAGAGATTGCATATACATGAGAAAATTTGTCAAGTTCCGCCGTGACCGGGTGGCAGAGAGTTCTAAACCAGGAGAGGCCTTAGGTATCATTTCCCCTCTGTCAAAAGTATTGGCAGGAAAATCTAGTACATCTATAAAAACTATTTCAATAATCGAATGTCACGCACTACCGTCATCGCTGTCGATGGATAACAAGCTCCGTGAAAATGCCCTTATGCGCTGTTTTTGAATGTAAAAATGTTATATTTCGTCTAGTTTACAAAAAGATGAAATAGCATTTCAGATGTAAGTAAAGTTTTACTTTATTTATCATTACTTTCGTAATAAAAGATTTAACCTAAATCGAAAATCAAGCTTCGTTTACAGAATCGATTCAAAGACAATCGTTTTCTTTCTGACGGGCAGTAACTATTTGACGTTTGACATTTATCCATATTTAACGCGCTTAAGGATTGCTGTCTTCTATATTTTGTTTGAAAGTACAATCAAAAATGATCCTTGGCTTTTTTATTTGACATTTGCAAAGACTGCATCCAATAATGAACCATATGTTAACGTATGTACAGTCGACTATCTATTGCTCCATTTAGTGTTATGAAGTATAAAAAGAATATAATGTCAAATATGTTTGGTGTTTTCAAGTCAAAGGTACATCTTTGTCGGTTGTCAATAAACCGTTGCTGCCATAAAAAAACATTTAGAAATAGACTGTATTAACAACCGACAATGATGTACCTTTGACTAGAAAACATCACATGCGTGCTACCTCGCCCCCCTCAGATTTTGGCAGACTTTTTTGTTTGGAAAGATGAGGCGAAGCGTACTCCATTTATAGAGCTTTATGCCGGCCCAAGTAACACAGGAAGCATTATAACATATGAATAGTTAACTTATTTCGAACTTAAGGACCGTATAAACTCTTATATACGTTCACCGAGCAACTTGTCGCATTATATGATGCTTTGAGCTGTATAACGGTTGTATAATGGCATATCTAAATGCTTTTGTAAAGCCTTTAGCTTTAGTGCAGCAAACCACAACGCAACTGTACAGCTTTCGACTGTTTAAAAGCACTTAAGTGCTTTAGGTTCTACAATAGCATTATATAATGCTTTAAGATGTATAACGGTTGTATAATGGCATGTATAAAGGCTTTTTTAAAGCCTTTAGTTTTAGTGCAGCGAACCAAAATGCAACTGTACAGCTGAATGCTGTACAGTTGCGTTTTGGTTTGCTACACTAATGCTTCGGTGTGGTTTAGTGCCTTAGGTTCTACAATAGCATAAATAAAGGCTTAATGCTGTTTATGAGCATGAATATTAGCCATTATAATGCCACGTAAATCCGGTATACAGCTTTCAGCTGTTTTTAGTGCTTTAGGTTCTACAATAGCATTTTATGATGCTTTACGCTGTATAACGGTTGTATAATGGCATATGTAAATGCTTTTGTTTAGCCATTAGTTTTAGTGCAGCGAACAACATGCAACTGTACAGATGAATGCTGTACAGTTGCGTTTTGGTTTGCTACACTAATGCTTCGGTTTGGTTTAGTGCCTTAGGTTCTACAATAGCATAAATAAATGCTTAATGCTGTTTAAGAGCATGAATATTAGCCATTATAATGCCACGTAAATTCGCTATACAGCTTTCAGCTATTTTTAATGCCTTAGGGTGTACAATAGCATTTATAAGTAGGTAATACGTTCCTAATGCAGTACAATAGCAATAATAGAAACCATTATAAAGCCAAGTAATTCACTATAAGGGGCTGTTCATAAATTACGTCATTTCAAATGGGGGGGGGATGGGGGGTCTGGACATCGGATGATGGTAGCATGACGTAGGAGGGGGGGGGGGGGGCGGTCATTCCGAAGATCACCTAATCAATGTGTAAAAAAAGGAATGAAAGTCGTGCTTCTATAAACTTTGAATGCTATAAAATATTATCTACTAAATAGTTTTTTATTTTACAATTAAGCTTAAAACGCATTTTTTTAATGACGTCACTCTATTTGGCAGGGGGAGGGTTGGATGATTTTAGGGGTGGGGGGGGGGGGGGGTAAAAATCATCAAAAATTGATGACGTATTTTATGAACAGCCCCCATTAAGCTTTTAGCGGTTTTAGTGCCTTAGGTTCTACAATAGCATAAATAAATGCTTAATGTTGTTTAATAGCATAATTATTCACGTGTAATGCTATAGGCATAAATAAGGCATTTTTTTAAGGGTCACTGAGCTGCTATTGGACTAAGAGCTAGCCACGTCAGATTATGACACAATAATGAAAGCAACAAAACCCGTCTGGTTAGATTGCTATACTATTCTTATTGCTAGATCCTGGCATCTGGCAGCTTTTAATGGGTGGAGGTCACAGTGACAGACTAGCAAAATGTTTTAATTGAAAAATAGTAATACCAAACTAGGTAAAAATTGCCGAAGTTGTCTCAGTTATAAAGGACAGGGCCTATATTTTAAGGGGCTCCCTGGCGCCAACGACCTTAGATCTGATTCCCTTAGTTTTATAATTATTTATATAGCTTATCATATTATCAGTAACGGCTTTACACAATATAGTATCCTATATTTACTTCAATATTCATTGTCTTCGAGATATTTGACATCAAAGTCGAACCGGTTTAGGCTAAAAAAATTTTTTTTGGTTTTATGGTCATAAATTTTGTTTTAATTAGTTAAAAATTAAAATCTCTCTACAGTTTTTAGAGACATCAAAGAGGAACCCTAATATGTAGATTACGTATATGTAAGATTCTTTACACCATTCGAATATCGATAAAAGTGTTTTTTTAGACCATATTTTAAAAATATCATTAAAAAATAACGGCTCATTTATTTCAAGATCCGGCTCTACAAATGGAGATAAAAGATTCAAAAACCGATAGTCGTTTGCCTTATAATTCTATCTATAGTGAATATGTTGGAATATCGACTCAAAACTGGTCAAAAATCGATAAAAAAAAATCTGAGACCAAAAATATTGTGTATACATCGGGGTTTTCGGTGCGGGAATGTTTGACATTAGCCAAAGAGTAGGCATTAACTTAAAAAACAGAATGTACTCTGGCACGTTTCTACCTAATGAATAAAAAAAATCATAGGTATATACAATTTATATGTAATAGCTGACTTTTATGTATATATATTGTAGGTACATATACCTATGATTTTTTCAAGTATATTTTTATTAATTCATGTAATGACTGATCATTGTCAACCTCTTCAGTTAATCAAATAGTTCATAAATATCGGACGTCAAGATTAATATTTGATACTTATTATACCGTGTCTTTGTCTTAGGTAGATCTAGTTAATAAATACTAAATATATAATAGTCAATACAAACATGCCTCTAAGAAAAAAAGCTCGTATCATAGTGTGTAAGCTATTCACAGAGAGGTAGTTATTCATTAGGCATAATATGATATTTTCTCAGACTAACTCTCAACCTATCTGTTTATCTCTACTCTTTCTCAAATCGTTCCCGCACCGAAAACCCCGATGTATGATTATTACCAGTGATCGGAATAGGTAGTGCCATTTCGGGTGAATGACCTTAAACATTGTACAGAACATGGATAAGACATGAGATTCTTCGACTCGTATTTCTCATAGAAAACTTTCTTCAAAACGCAAAAGTAAAAAAAAATTGTCATAATAAATACATCATTCATTTAAAATTACTTGCGTTTAACAATTACAATTAACAATAATACAATCATAAAATAAAACACGAAACATCAACATCATTATATTAAATAAACATAATTAAATTACTACTTTATTTGAAATTATAGTAGCAAACCATATTTTTTTCAATATTTTCTATTGTCAATCTATTTCTTTTGACGTCCAATATCTAACTGAAACCACATTTTTTATAGGCTTTTTGTCATAGGTTCTTTAAAACATTTTTTAAACCAAACACAAACTTTAAAATTTTCATATCAAATCCGGGAGTTAAAAACTATATCCATACTAAGCTTACGCACCGAAGTCCCGCGAAATGGCACTACCAATTCCGATCACTGATTATTACGGAAACAAAAACAGTAGGCGACAAACTATGAACTATATTTTATTATACATCGTTTGGCACTACTTTCTCCCAACATAAACTTTTGTATAATTTCTCTTAATATTGTATAGTATTTGTATAGTTTCTCATAATATTGCATCAAACCCAGATCTCTAGGATTTATTTTCTTGAAATGGTTTGCATTCTTTGACCTTACCACCACCACCACCACCACCACTTTAAAGCTGCCAGATGTCCAGATCTAGAAATAAGCATAGTATACCAAACTGACTAGAGGGGTTTGTTGGTTGCTCTCATTATTGTGTCATATCCGACGTGGCTAGCTCTCCGTCTATATAGACCAACGCCATTTTGTAAATAATTTATAACCTAAAAATAAAATCATGCGGACCTATTTATACAAGGAAAATACCTATATAATAATGAAATTACTTAATTTAAGACTGCTCAACCAACACTATTATGTTAATAATGCAAAACTCGTTCTATACGAGGATTACACAATTGTTTTGTTTATTTGACGCATATCTTTTTATAATATTTTATAGCAAAACCACAATAAATCAAAGGCGCGTGAAAATTTTCAATGAAACTTATATACACATTTACAGTAAACTACATTGCGCAGTAATATTTGAAGGATATAATAACGTAAAAGAGTCAAAAACTTTTATAAATTTTGTTAGGATGCAAACAAATATGACGTGTCACTCATTCAGTTTTTTGTACCGTCTTCGTCCATTTTATATTGCGGGACAAAGTAGTTAAATCACAACGTTCATTGTATTATAACATTTGTTGCGTCGGTGTTAGAGACGTTTTTGCATTGACGTGACTTGGCAGAAAACAAGTATCTATGTCTAAATTCACATGTTGGAAATAAAAAATAAAAACATTAAAAAACTAATTGGTGGGAACCATATTTGTTTTCATTGTAATATTTTTGTTACAACTTGAAATTGTTTTACGATTACCGATAAATAATTTCCTCGCAATTGAAGTGAAAATTAGAGTGTAGCCCTCGTCCATAAAACCCATTTTACACTCGACTTTATATCAATCCTCGCTCGCAAGCTCGCTCGAATGGATAAACGCCTCGCGTAAAATCGTACGTTTTATGCACTTGTTGTACAATCTACTATTGAAAACAACAATAAAATGAATAGTTTGAGTAGTTTGCGCTGAAAGTGAGTGTTAACTTTTTTCAACAAACTCTTCCACAGGTAATGCCAAGAACTGCGTTTAGTTTTCAAATCTACACTAACAGATTGTGTCTATCGATTTTCAAAATTAAATTTGTTAAAAGAATTTTAACCTCTTTCATTAGGTGACATTTACGGTGTGTAAAAAGGAGACGGATATATTTCGTCTGATATGTCATAAACTGCAACAGATAATCTGTTTGAGGCAATTGACATATTGCTTAAAAATGAATTTTAATTTACTTGGGAACGTTGCAGGAGTTCTATCTCACTCGCGCTTAAGATGAGAGAGTGAAATGCACTAGAAACAAATTCAATGTGAATTGAAATGTTCGTCATGAAATACGCTGTCTCATCACAAAGGGTTGCCACATGTACGTATTTTGAATTTGTCGCGCGTTTCTACTGACAGAAATGGTTTGCCAGACTGTATAATGCAATTAAATGTACTAAACTGTAAGTTTAATATCCAGTAAAAATGGTTTGTAGCAAAATTTTCAAGATAGGATATAAACCTTGGCGGGAATAAAACCTCCTTAGTCGCAACTGACGTGAAGTTTCTATGTATATTTTAAAACTAAACTTTTCCGCCCGTGGGAGGTAAATCGGCCATAACTGCTCTGTAAGCCTGTGTGTAATATCACTATTGACGAGCAAGTGTGACAAACTGTGTTTATTTTAATAACAAAGTCTCATCTCAACACAGTTACTAAACATGGTGCCTAAAGTGTTCACTGGTCACAATATACACGCAATGTGTATGAAATGTTTCGACGCAAATGTTTCAGTAACGTGTGGACACTAAATTACTACAAAGCATTTGGTTACATTACACTGTGTGTACATTGTTACTACACAAAGAAACCAAACCTGACACAGTCACATTGTATCGTAACGGTACGAAACTGTTTCTACTTGTAACTACTTGTAGCGACCGAAAACAGCTGTATGGGAAGGAAAGAGCGGTTTAATAATATTCGAGTACTTAATAATAATAAATTCATTTATTTCCGACAGTTGTGCATAGATATACAAATACTCATACATTTACAAATTAAATTAATTTAAAAATAGTTACCAAAACTAACTTAATAAATACCTATAATTAAATCAAATACATACAAAATTACAGAATGGGCATCTGGAAACCATTGTGCATGTTATTCCAATGCTTTACAATTGGATACTCCAATCTGTCAATACAGTGTTCAGGGGTCTGCTGGAGCTGCCTCGAACACGACGCAAAAGGGAGGCCACTCTTTTGCGCAATGTTGCGTGGAAACTATCGACGCGAGCTACAGCACATATACCTGATGCGCTGCAAAATCGAGGCAATCCCATCAGCGTCCTGAACCCGTTGTTATACCTACTGCGCGAGTAAGGCATTGAAAGATCGCAGCGTACACTTGACCCACAAGCTACACTTGTAAAAAGTCTGACAATAAGCACTAAAAAACCGGCTCAGTGCGTGTCGGACCACGCATAATGGAGGATTCCGTACCTCCAATGGAATAAGAACTAAACTAATACCAGAAGGTATCTGATGCCTATGGAAGAAGTTTTATGGAGATAACTCAAAGACAGACGAACGGGCGGACGGACAGATGGACATGTTAGGGTTAGTTTGACATCCGTTGTACAACGTTGGTGGTTATCATATTCGCAGACTAGATGGCACTAGTCACCGTCTGCGCTCAGCAAAGTGGCTGCGTTAAACTTTATAGTAAGGCCGTGCCGTACAGCTGCGATCGTGGCCCACAAATGGTCCCGCCGGAAGATCAGCGCTGGCTTTCGGGTCAGCATAAAGTTGAGGCGGGTCCATTTCGTGGTAAACTGTGTATTATTCTAGATTTCTATTGTTTTTTATTTTTTTTAAATACTTTTATATGCAATTTTTATCACGAATAAAACGATTGATTCTGATTCGGATTCTGAACGTGCAAACCTGCGACAAAAAAAACCTTTGTATTACACGAGGAATTGGTCGCTATTATACCTTACCGTGGATTTGGACGATATCGTCACGTTATTACAAGGAAGTCAAATGGTTGGGGGTGCATGCAGACGGAAAAGTGTGAACGTACACGTCGATGGCAAATGGGGTAGGCCGGTGAAAACTTATTGTAGAGGGCGCTGTTCCAAATTCCATACAATGAGAGAAAGAGACAGAAGATGAATAATCAAATACAAAAACACACTAGTATACAGTCAAAAAGCTTTTTTTAGCCAAAAACCTTCCCTATGGCGTTAATCTACTGCATTTTAATTTTAAGAGTATTTTATAAACCGGCGGATTTCTATTCCGGAGCAAATCGAGACAAAACTGCATTCAGTTATTTACGCGAAAATAAATAAAAACGACTTCCCGCCATATAAATTTAGCTTTTCTAAGGACCAATGTTGGAGATGTCACTTTGACAGTTGCATTCCCCATTAAAAGCGGCTGCATACAATCTCATACATTTAACTCCCCTGCAATAAGCCTGCAATAGATATCGTGACAGAAAAGTTAACGTTACCGTTAACGTCCAGGGAATACCCGATCCACACATTGAACCAACGTCAGCCAATCTAAGGGACGCAGCAGAACGAGATCGCGATATTGCTTGTTCCCTCTAACGCATAATAACGTCCCTTAGATTGGCCGATGGCCGACGTTGGCCACAAGTAAACATAAATGAGAAAGTAACTTTATTTTTAGAAAACCCTCTTCTGAGAGAAGGGATGGGAAAAAGCGAACGAATCCCACGCGGGCGCGGGCAGCACAGCCCCTAGATACAAATGTAAATTAGTGTGGTTTTCAGATACCGTCTCTGGAACTCCGACCGGTGAAGCTCGAGGCCGATATAGACGACAATGCGTCTGCGCATATATTACGGCACTTACAGGTACGGTACCGTACATAACTACGATAGAACCTTAAATAAAAGTTTTTATTTTTTAGTACCACAACATCGGTAAACAAGCATATGGCCCGCCTGATGGTAAGCAGCTACTGTTACCTTTGGACTTCTGGTACTCCAGAGGAGTTCCATGCTGGTTGCCGACTCTTTAGAATTCTTCTGTAGGTACACTAAATGTAGTATAAATGTAGTGTAGCAATGGCTAGTCATAAAGTTCATTCCACAGCCGAAGCGTTCGCGGAAGGAAATTCTTCTTAAACGCACGGTGCGCGACCCGACGGCGACGGTGGTCGACCTAGTCCAAAAACTTGCGCCCTAAGCGTAGCGAAGTATAAAACGTGTCAATACTTGTCAGGGTTCGGAGAGCCTGGAGGAGCTAGCGCTGCCGGCGCCGGCGGGCCCCGCCGCCACGCCGGTCTCCGTCAAGCAGGAGCCCGCCGAGCCTGCCGTCACGCTCGAGACTCTTGCGCCGGCGCTGCATTCGGACACGCTGGTATGTCACGTGTCACCTTGTTTACTTGTATTCTTGAGAATAATAAAAATAAATAGTTTACAGACAGTTGCAAAGAAATTTGACTCTCCCTTTGTATTCAGGATGGGAGTCAGATTGTAACTGTTTATTGAGGATGAAATCCATACTAATAATATAAATGGGAAAGTGTATGTGTGTGTTTGTTTGTTTGTTTGTTTGTCCGTCTTTCACGGCAAAACGGGGCGACGAATTGACGTGATTTTTTAAGTGGAGATAGTTGAAGGGATGGAGAGTGACATAGGCTACTTTTTGTCTCTTTCAAACCCCCCACTTCCCTAAAATGGGGGGTGGAAGTTTGTATGGTTTGTTACCCCGAATTTAACGCGAGCGAAGCCGCGGGCAAAAGCTAGTAGTAACATAAAAACCTCAGTTCATTCATGTCTAAATTCTACCCCTATTAAATCTTGAACCACGCGGCTAGGTGTAAAAGCGGATAAAGATTAACCTGCTAAGACTAAATAATTGCTCAACGTTTTTTTTTGTGTCGATCTTACGTTTGAGATTTGTATATTTTCAGGGTGCCATGCTCATCGATAGACACAAGACGCTACCCGGCGCGAACGACGCCGACTCCTTGGATTTCATGCCTCTCCTTACTGTTAAAGACGAGCCTCTCTCTGAAGGAGGTAATGTCGAAGAAACTTAATAAACTAAAACTGTTACAGCCAGTTTTAGTTTCTTCCAGTCCGAGAGAATCAATGTTGGCCGCGAGATTTTTTAATTACCTATCTTACCTGTCACCAAAGTTTGGAATCTGATCTGATCCAGCAGTATCTTTGTTGTGACCTCGTTATGATCACTGGTTGTCTCAAGCTTCTCTAGATTTACCGATTACTTCAACCCATACAGCCCTTTTTAGTCACAGTTACTAAATTTTGTCGACACTAGTGTGTAGAAACTAAAATATTTTGGTAACCTTTTTGATCGCCGTTACAACACTTTTCGGTTGAGACGACTAATAGTGGGGACGAGTCGACACAGTCGCATTTGGTATTTTAGTTACGTCACCGTGTAGTACCATTGTTACCAGTTTGCAACCACTTATAGCGCAAATCATTCATTCATTCACTCATTTGCTGTCCCTGCTATCAGTCATTTTATTAAGGTCTGACACAAAGTTGACGTAAGTAAAACTGTTAAAAATAATTGTGTAAAAAGTTCAAATTTGCCAACGCGCCACTAAAATAATTGTAAAATTATTAAAACGATTGTAAACAAATGTAATATTGATTTTACTAAACTTATTTTTACATTTTCATACTTAGAAAGCCTGTCTTATGCTAGTCATGAATGTTAATAACAAAAAAGCTAATGTCGTATTAAAATACCATTTTACTATAAAATATTTAAAAATAAACTATTTTTAAGAACATAAATATTTTTATCTACACTCATATTGTAAGTTCTCTAAAACGTGTTCGAAAACGGTAGGCAATGGCTAGCATTACCACGACCGATTTTACTATGATAAGCTTTTTATCCGTGGCAGTAACGTAATTTTAACTTTTCATGCTCAATTATTGATGTGCTATGAGTTTTGATAACATAATGTACACCTGCACCCTCCCGCGCATCCGCCGACAGCCCGACACGCGCCCGCGCGACCGCCGGCACAATCGAGTTGGCCACGGCGGTGCAATGGCGGCCATTCTATGGTTTCCGAATACGGCATTTTGGATAAATAATATGAGTGTAGATAAAGCAGTGTATGCAACTGTACGTAATTAGGCCTTAAACACTCGTGTGATCTTATTATGAAACTCACCTGCGGCTCGTTTCATAAAACCATACTCATGTTTTAAGGACCCTTATTACGTAACAGTTACATAAACTACTATAGTTACAATCGGTTACAAAGTTACCACATTATGTCGACGCGGTGTTGACTTGAAACTGAAAGTAGCAACAGCATTATCAAATTTATAAAATGGTGGCACGTCCTTTTTTATTTCCAGAGATTGTCAAACTTGGGGCAAAATACGAAAATAACATTTTGAATAGTTTAGACGACGGACGGCACTTCACATATGATATCGCTTGTTGCCAGCATGTGGGTCGTTGATAATATTTTTTAGTAATCTTCTTTTTTACGAATCGCTATAAAACAGCGAACAAAATTTTTATCTCATGTAGGTACACCATTCTCATAATCTATCGTAAGGTTATTGAATTTAAACTTTCGTGAGTCATATTAACACCCTACCAGTAAAACTTTATGATTTAGGACCAGCCTACTGTGCAATAAATAATATTAATCTTATCTCATGATTTATGTAACAGAGTGAGATGTGAACTGACAACAAAGTTTGGGACGTTTGGAGGTTCTAGTGACGTTTACAATTTATATTAGCAACAAAGTGTACGAACATTTACGTAACATTACCGCACTTTGTGTAAATTTTAGTAACAAAGAGTGTATACAGTTACTGAATATTGTTCCTAAAGTGGACACTAGTCAAAATATACACGCAATGTGTATAAATGTTACGACACAAATGTTTCGTAACGTGTGGACACAATGACCACACTCAATTACTAAAAACCATTTTGGTCACATTGTGTGTACACTGTTACTACACATAGAAACCAAACGAAACACAGTCACATTGTGTCGTAACAGTTAGGAAACATTTTCTGCTTGCAACTACTTTCAAAAATCTGCGACCGAAAATGGCTGTAGGTATGCGACCGAAAAAGGGAATACACGTAAGAAAAATCCTAATTGGACTGCGTTTTGGTGATAAAACGATTCAGTAGCTTGAGAGTCGCTCGACTGATTTCATTATACTTTCCAGAACAACACCACTTGAGTGGGTCAGACACGAGCGACTCCAGCACTCAGCCCGAGCCGCCCCGCGGGAGCCCTAAGAACTGGACGCAGCAGGATATGGAGCTGGCACTGGAGGCGCTGCGGACGCACAATATGAGTCTCACTAAGGTACTGTTCCCCTTTTAACTCATATAGCACCATTTTCCAGGGCATATATATCTGCCTAATATAACAAATACAAAAAAGGACGCAAAAAAATTGTTCTTAAATTAATCGGTGGGGTGGGGGAAATAATACCTCTGGAACGCACTTACAATTTACAGAAAAGCATTAGCTGTTTGAAATGGCACCAGCTTCTGTATTTTATTACATACCACTTTATTCCTTGATTTCAGGCATCAGCCACATATGGCATCCCGTCAACAACGCTCTGGCAGCGTGCGCATCGGCTTGGTATCGACACCCCAAAGAAGGAAGGCGCGTCCAAGTCCTGGAGCGAAGATGACCTGCGTGGCGCTCTTCACGCGCTGCGGTCCGGGGCTATCTCTGCCAACAAGGCCAGCAAGGCTTACGGTCTGTATTTTATAGTAGCAATTTTTAGATCGGCATTGACACACCACACACTGAAGATGGAAGGCGCGTCCGAGTCCTGGATTAAACGCAACAGCAAGGCTTACGGTCCGTTTATTTGGCCTTGACTCTTTAGCTCAAGATCGCACGGTGCAGTTAAGAGCCGTTACGTGTTATTTTTTTCGTTCATATGGTATCCCACTGCTACCTACTACTATGACTGTCAGTCTGTCAATCGTCTCGAACGAGCGCTGTGCCGGGCACATAGGTATGGCCGATTTATTATGCATATTACTAGCGCGGCGGTGAATGTGTTAATTACCTACAAACTGACTTTGACTCTGACTCGGCAGGAAAGCTTTGAAATCCTACCGACGGCGCCACTTATGCACAGTATCAAAGTTCAATGGTTCAAGGAATTAAAGGTTCAACGTTTTCTAGATCATCTAATCTAACTGCACTATTTTCAGTGACAATGACAATTTATTTAACAAGAAATTTGATGGTACCTAACTAGAACGGTTGATGCAGATGAAAGTAAAAATCATTATCGTTAAAATAGGTGACGATAACCTTAATTTTTATAGAGTCAGAAGTGACAGAACTACCTAAATACTGTCAGATACTGCATTGTGATTCCGCCCAAGGCCATAAATCGAAAAAAGTCATAAGAGTATCCCGGTTTAAAAGGTAAGTAAAATGATTCACTAATAGACAATCTGTAGAAAACTATAAATTTCACCATAATACATTGCAATTATCATTTGCATTTGTGCAACGAAAGTGATAACATCTCAACCCTCATTAGCAGTACGCCGTTGACGCCGGAACTTAATCACTTTGTTATCGTGTATTATTATTACTATTTATTTATTAACACGTGGTAAAATCATGGAAATCCAAGAAGAAGGTATGTACTTTACTTTCTAATATATTTTATTTATATATGTGTGTGTTTGAATTTTATACATATTTTCTACGAGATGCTTATACTTTTGTAAAAAATATTCTTAACTTCGAAATCAATTTGAGTTATACTTTGATGCCGACTTGTGCCGAGGTAGAGGCATACGTCATTTTGTAGATCTAACTATCCTTAATAAGGGCTGTAAGTTTCATTTGCGTCTGTTTGCTCCTTTTCTAGTTATATGTGTATCAATGAACAAGTGTCGTTGGCCAAGAATAATGAGATTTTTTTCTAACATATTTATATGTTTGTTTTAGGTACTTTTATGAGATGTGCTATTTCAAGGCGTGCTATTTTTGATATATGGCACTCCAAAGAAGGCACGGAAAAAGAAAAATCTCAACATGTTCTTGTTACTCTGACTGAAATGTCACCTCTTTCTGAGCACATTGAAAATGTCGATATGAAGATTTTAAATGACAAAATTTGCAATTTGTGCAAACGATTTTCATGTTATTGGAAAAAAATGTATAGAAGTTAGTTTAAAGTAATAGAAAAATATGCAGATTGGCTTGCTGTAACGGAGTATATTGAAATAAATCGAAGTGTTGAGCTGAGCCGCGTATTTTACAGCAGAATGATAACGTCGATTCATTCCCTTCTTGTTCGCGTGGCCGTCCGAAAAAAGATTTTAATGAGTGTAGTAAACGTACTAAAAGGAGAAGACTTGCTGATCTATCCAACTTAGATACGTCTGCTGTTAGTACGTTGCTCAATACTTCCGCTGATGCCAATTCCAAGCTCTACAAAAATCGACGAATGTGATGCTTTGTCGCTTATTGCAGAAGCTAAGTTGACTAGGCACCAATATTTATTAATTAAGAATTTTATAGATACTAAGATATTAAAAGATTGTATGCCTTCCTACCAAAGTATTGTTCAAGCTAAAAAACAGTGTTATCCTCCTATTATAACTGTAACCCAGTCATCCGCCGAAGTCGAACTTCAGAGTTTGTTAGACCACACTGCCACTCGGATTCTTGAGTCTCAAAAAGATGTTTTAAATAGAGTGCCATGCCAATCTCTAGATAAAATATCTTTAATAGGTAAATGGGGTTTCGATGGCAGTACTGGACATGGCGAATATAAGCAATGTTTTTCTGATTCCAACCTTAAAGATAGTAGCTTGTTTGTTACCTCGTATGTACCACTTCAACTTATTTTTACGCCTGAAAATGAGAAAAACCCTGTGGTTTTGTGGAAAAATCCTCGTCCATCGTCAACTCGTTACTGTAGGCCAATTCGTTTTCAGTTTTTAAAAGAAATCGCTGAGGTAACAGTTCAGGAAGTGACTTATTTTAAACAAAAAATACATGACTTACAGCCAACGATCTTCAAATATAATGATCGCAAATTTTGTATTACGCATAACTTACAACTTACTATGGTAGATGGTAAAGTCTGTAATGCCTTAAGTGAATTCTGTTCATCCTCTAGATGTTATGTTTGTAAAGCTAGTCCTAACGAGATGAATCAAATTGATCTTTGTTTAAGTAAACCAGCTGATGCAAGCAAATATGAATTTGGTTTATCTCCTCTACATGCAATGATTCGTTTCTTTGAATATTTTATTCATATTGCTTACAGGATGGATTTTAAGAACTGGCAAGCATCGAAAGAGTTTAAACCGTTGTACGAAAGTAGAAAAAAAGAAATTCAAAAACAATTTAGGGAAAGATTGGGCCTCATTGTCGATAAACCAAAAAGCGGCGGAAGCGGGACATCGAATGATGGTAATACTGCTAGACGTTTCTTCATGAACTCAGAAATTTCGGCTGAAATAACTGGTATCAAGAAGGAACTTCTAGATCGATGCTGGACTGTACTACAATGTATGAACTCGGGATATAAAATTGATTCGCAAAAATTTCACGATTTCGCTCTAGAAACTGCTAAACAGTTGGTTCATGAGGATAATAACTACAAATGGTATAAAATGCCCCCTTCCGTCCACAAAATTTTAATTCACGGTGCTGATATTATTAATCACAGTTTGCTGTCTATAGGGGAGCTATCTGAAGAAGCAGCTGAGGCGACTAACAAACACATTAAAGCATATCGACGAGACCATACACGAAAGATGAATCGCGTTTTGACTAATAACTGATACTGACTAATACAGATTTGATTAACAAGCTTCTTATTCATTCGGATCCCCTAATTTCAGGTCTAAGAAAGTTACCTAAAAAAAAATTACTGTATTATCGAAATCTGTATTAAAATTGTTATATTAAAATAAGTAGTTTTCTGATTAACTGTTATTTGCTTTATTATTTATAAGTTTACATTTATACTATTATTACAAATTATACTGTTTCTTATTTTAGTTTTTTGGTTTTATTTGATGTTTATTATAAACAAGAAACATTAATACCACAATTTTTCCACTGAAAATCGCAGTATAAAATATTTAAAAAAATCATTGTCTCGAATATCATTTCTGGACATAAAAAGAAGTATGGGTTTAATATATATACATAAAAATGACACAAATATATCGATTCATATTACTTTCATGGTATTTTAACCTTTATCATAGATAAAAACATCTTTTTCGCGATATAGGTATTTATGGCCGCCCTTGTATGGGAGCGGAATCACCGTGTACTGATTAAAATCTTGTGGTCTCAACAGGCATTCCAAGTAGCACTCTCTACAAGATCGCGCGGCGCGAGGGCATTCGCCTGGCGGCTCCGTTCAACGCAGCACCTACCGCGTGGCGAAGAGCTGACTTGGAGAGGGCACTGGCTTCCATCCGCTGTGGAGCGGCGTCTGTACAGAGAGCGGCTTCGCAGTTTGGCATACCTACAGGTAAGACAGATGATAGAGACTAGAGAAAGAGAGAGGGCATTCGCCTAGCAGTTCCGTTCAACGCGGCACCCACCGCGTGGCGACGAGCTGACTTGGAGAGGGCACTGGCTTCCATCCGCTGTGGAGCGGCGTCTGTACAGAGAGCGGCTTCGCAGTTTGGCATACCTACAGGTAAGACAGATGATAGAGACTAGAGAAAGAGAGAGGGCATTCGCCTAGCAGTTCCGTTCAACGCGGCACCCACCGCGTGGCGACGAGCTGACTTGGAGAGGGCACTGGCTTCCATCCGCTGTGGAGCGGCGTCTGTACAGAGAGCGGCTTCACAGTTTGGCATACCTACAGGTGAGACAGATGATAGAGACTAGAGAAAGAGAGAGGGCATTCGCCTAGCAGTTCCGTTCAACGCGGCACCCACCGCGTGGCGACGAGCTGACTTAGAGAGGGCACTGGCTTCCATCCGCTGTGGAGCGGCGTCTGTACAGAGAGCGGCTTCACAGTTTGGCATACCTACAGGTGAGACAGATGATAGAGACTAGAGAAAGAGAGAGGGCATTCGCCTAGCAGTTCCGTTCAACGCGGCATCCACCGCGTGGCGACGAGCTGACTTGGAGAGGATACTGTTTTCCATTTGCTGTGGAGCGGAATCTGTACAGAGAGCGGCTTCGTAGTTTGGCATACCTACAGGTTGATAGAAGATAGAGGGCATTCGCTAAGCACCTCTGTTTAATTCAGCCACCGTCTCAGTATGTGTCACGTCTGACGTCTCACGCGTCTGGCGTCGAGCTAATTATTTTTTCGACTTTCATTTGCATGTTGTTTGGTAATTTTCAGGTACGTTGTATGGGCGGTGCAAACGAGAAGGGATTGAGCTATCACGGTCTAATCCTACGCCCTGGTCTGAAGATGCCATGGGAGAGGCTTTAGAAGCCGTTAGGTAATCTTTTTACGTAATTTTTTTTCACACAATAAAGGATTACAAAGAAAAAGAAAGAAAAAAATAACCGATTTCATTTAGGCTACTCCACCTTTCCAAGAGCAATAAATGTCCGAGCTACTGTAAAAATACTCAAATCACTATATGTGTGCCTATAATATTTGAAGAGCTCCCTCGATTTCTCTAGAACCTCATAATTAGATAATAACCTGATGACAATGGGACCAACTGTTAAGTATTACCCTTTATAACAAAAAAAAAATCTAAATCGTCTTCGAATAATCGGTTAACATACATAAAAAAATGCAAAAGAAAAACTGCAAAAATCCCGACGAATAGAAAACCTTCGAAATTTTGACGTTAGTTGAACAGTTGAGACACATTTGGTTTCCTGATTTATTAATATGATGAAACACTTAATTTCCTGGTTAATTTTGATTAAGTCTTGACACGATTTTTTTTACTTTTCAGGGTGGGACAAATGTCAATAAACCAAGCAGCGATCCACTACAATTTGCCTTATTCATCGCTCTACGGGCGGTTTAAGAGGTGTAAATATCAAGTGAGTGTTGGAATTTCTTGAGATTTTGGTGGATGCCCTTAACTTAACAGACGCCGTCCAAAGATTACTACTATTTGATTGCATTTTCTAACATTCCATTATTCCATTTAAACATTTGAGACCCCTACAATGTTGTGCTATACAAAAAATTTGTTGTCGTCATAAATGCTTTTATCTTCGAAAATGCCGTTTAAAGTTGGACATGGCTATATATCACATAGGGACTACTGCAGTAATAGTACATTACAGCAGAGGCTGGGATAATAGTGATTTCCGACAATATACCTAGGCATGAAAACGGATTCCCGACCTCGTATCCCTATCTGGCATCGCTACACCTGGCTCTCTAATGGTGATATACAACGATATGACAGTGGTAAAAAAAAATTTTTTAACGTCTTTCAGAGTCCTCAAGAAATGCCCCAGCAGACCATGCCCGAGATTGAGATGGAGTCTCAACAGAATCAGATGTACTATCCTCACCAAGTGCCCATGCCCGAGGAGTACCATCAGAGCTACTTGGCGGAACCTGACGCCATGCATGCCCCCGTCATTCAGGAGCCTTATGGGATGTACTATCAAGGTAGGTCTTTTAAGTTGTACATTGCCTTCCGGAATTCTCAAGCAATGTAGGTATCAGCAGACCATGCTTGAGATGGAGATATATGTGGATACTGTAAAGGTAGGTCGGAGTTTTAGTGCTTGTCTTTACAATTACTAGGGACTTTCTTTCTTGCCGATTGATTTTGACTTGGGGGATTTTAGCGGGTCGGCCACTAAACCTTTCATTCATTAACCCTTTGACCGCCAGGACGTCAAATCACGCGCACGGAAAATCGTGCCCTCATCGCCAGCCCGTGATATCACGTCCAAAATATAACCAGTTTGCCTTCGTGCGCTGGCGCTCAGGGCGCGCGATTTTTCCGTCCGATGCTTGACGATCAAAGGGTTAAAAAGGCCTTAGACGACAAGGATCAGACCTAGGGGCCCACCTATACTTCGAGGCCTTCGTCATTCGGTACAGTATTGTTTAGTTCCTATTCCCATACAAATTTTATATGTGGAAACATTTCAATATTTTGGAAACTTTCCGTAGGCACATGGCAATGGCACATCAGTGTTGCGGTCCGTCCGTTTGGCCCTAAGGAATGCTGGTATAGTTATCAATTTAACATATTTTCAACCGACTTCAAGATTTCGAAGGAGGAGGTTATCAATTCGTCGGGATCATTGTTTTTGCAATTTATTTTATTTTATTTATGTTCACCGATTATTCGAAGACGGCTGGACCGATTTGGAAAATTCTTTTTTGTTTGAAAGCGTATACTTCACAGTTGGTCCCATTGTAACCATGTCAGGATCTGATGATGGGATCCTGGAGAAATCGAGGGAACTCTTCAACTATTATAGGCACACCTATGGTGATTTGAGTATTTTTTACAGCAGATCGAGCATTTGGTGTTGGAAAGGTGGATGCTTAGTGAAGTCGGTTCTTTTTTGTTTAAAATTATTTCTATTTCTCTTTCTAGGTTGCAGCAGCAGTATCGCAACCAGTTGAGGGTACAACGCCTCAGGAAGCGAGGCCCCTTGACATTGCGCTTTCTGAGGAAGATTGGTTACTTTGTAGACGGGGACCTAAAGTCCGTATAGGGGTCTGGTATTCCCTGCGCACAAAGTTGCTGAAATGCCGATTATTCTTTCACTTCTGCAAGCTGTACAGTAGTATCTGAGGAATGACTCCTTCAATAAGACAGCTCTTCAGAATCTTTAAGAGATTCAAAAGCATAGAGGATCGTCTGAATGACTCCTAGCTATAGAAATTTATATCGGAATTTTTTCTGTTCATATTAACCATAGACAATCAGGACTTACATTTGTGTCTGCGGTGGCCATTATTGTTTCATAACAATTATAGTTCGAGTTATTTTTTAAGGTTATTAATAAAAGCAAGTTATTGTTATTAAATGAAGCTATCATCATTTTATATGTGTACAGTAATCGGCCTGAACGAGTACATGATAGCCGTAGTGTTATAGTTAATTTTTAATTAAGGTGGGTAAAAAAATGATTACAAATCATTTTGTAAAACGAAATACGTAATACAGTGGCAATTTAATTAATAATGTAATTATGTCGTATAAAGTCTCAGCCAGTATATTTTTATAAAAAAAACATATTCGATTAGATACTTACTCTTGCAGCTAGTTATATCACACTTATCACAAGTTACGGATTTATTCTGATCACGAGGGTTTACCATTGGGTTTATCAGGACAATTAAGTCGGCTTCTGTTTTTGTGGATGGTATAAATAAAAAGCTTCTAAAATGGGTCATCAGAAGCTATTTGAGATTACAATCATAAAATCAGTTTTCTGATTCTTTTTACAGATTCGTCGTTGGAATTAACTCAATTTATATTGGGAGGGGTGACCCCTTTTCTTGTATTCTCCAAACTTATGATTATGATATTGAGATTATTTTCTACAGATTTTACAATATATTATGTAAAAGGATTTTTATAATGCTCGCCCTAGTGTATGTAAACAATTAACTTGAATGATTAAAATCATCGTGGACTTCCAACATGTAGCAATAAAGTACTTAAAATTAAAGCATTTCAATTCCCAATATATTTTTTTAATATAATTTTATCGTTAAGCTTCGAACAAACTTCCGAACCGTTTAATACTTACTTAGTCAAAGAATTATTGATTGTAAGAGGCTTTTTACCTTTTGACCGCCAAGCATCGGACGGAAAAATCGTGCCCTCAGCGCCAGCGCGCAAGGCAAACCGGTTATATTTTGGACGTGATATCACGTGCTGGCTTTGAAGGCACGTCTTTTCGTGCGCGTGATTTGACGTCTTTGGCGGCCAAAGGGTTAAAGTCCAAGTAGAAATCGTGCCCAAGTACAGCTGAAAGTAGATGTTATGTAGACCCCGGACTTTGGTGGCAATGACGTCACAATAGGGTCATTTGGGGAGTAAACGGAACGGTGTTATGAAATACGGTTAAAAACTCGTTTGTTAACCGAATACATAATTAGACATTTTTAACAATATTACTTAGTAAGTTGATCAATACTATCGTTTGCATTACTTGCAAACCATGCATTTGTACGTTATACTGGCATTGGTTTTGTCAGTCACTCACTCTTTGTTCGTCACAACTGTCAAGCCTGTTTAACGTACAATTGTATGGTTTAAATATAAATAAATAAATATTATGGGACAATCTTACACAAATCGACCTAGGCCCACAGTAAACTCAATCGGGCTTGTGTTATGGGTACTAGACGACGATATATACAATAGATAAATATGGATAAATACTTAAATACATAGAAAACATCCATAACTCAGGAACAAATATCTGTGATCAACACACAAATAAATGCCCTTACTAGGATTCGAACCCGGGACCTCCTGCTTCGTAGGCAGGGTCACTACCAACTGGGCTAGGAGGCCATTAAAAACACTAAAAGATAATATTGATCAACTTACTAGATAATTTTGTTGAAATTGTCTAATCAAAATGTATTCAGTTAACAACCGAGTTTTTAACCGTATTTCATAACACCGTTCCGTTTACTCCCCAAATGACCCTATTGTGACGTCATTGCCACCAAAGTCCGGGGTCTAGTTATGAGTTACCACATAATAATGTTACCGCTATTTTTTCAGCTGTCTCATTAGTGGTGCCTACAACATTATTAAGACTTATTATTCGGTTAATAATTCTTTGGTAGTATGTACTTATTTAGTGTTACATAGGCTGCTATTTATATATCCAGAAACCGGGATTACAATCTTCTTAAATAGCATATTTGACCTCCATGGTAAAATTTGAACTTTTTTAAGTACTGGCCGGTATATTTTTTCTTTCTTATTAACGCTCGTGTTTTGTTTTTGACGGGTTTTAAATGTCATCTCGCAGCAAGAATGGAACTCACTCGTGAAAATATTCGTGCTATGATTTATTATGATTTTCGGCGTGGTTTAACGCAACAACAGTGCATAGATCAACTAACTTCAACTTTTGGTGATGAAGCCCCATCTAAAACTACTGTGTATCACTGGTTTAGTGAGTTCAATCGTGGACGTAGTATGCTTACGGACGAAGTTAAGGCAGGTCGCCCGAAATCGGTCGTTGTACAACAAAATATCGAGGCTGTGCGAAAACTTATAATGGACGACCGACATGTTACGTACCGCGAGATAGAGGCGACTCTGGGTATTTCTATGACCAGCATTAATAGCATATTACATAATTATTTGGCTGTAAAAAAAATTTGTTCGCGTTGGATACCCCACAACTTAACAAAAGAGCAAAAAGATGCTCGCGTCGAATGGTGCAATAAAATGTTAAAAAAATATAACCGTGGTGACTCAAAAGCCGTTTATAACATCTATACAGGTGACGAATCCTGGATCTATGCATACGATCCCGAAACGAAGCAACAATCAACGGTATGGGTGTTTCAAAATGAGCCGAACCCTACGAAAGTTACTCGTGCAAAAAGTACATTGAAACAAATGGTGGCCTGCTTCTTCGGTATTAATGGCCATGTAGCTACAGTGCCACTAGAAAACCGTAGAACGGTTAATTCAGAGTGGTACACGACCATTTGCTTACCGGAAGTATTTGAACAAATTCGTAAAACTAACCAGCGACGAAGAATCATTCTTCATCATGACAATGCCAGCTGTCATACGTCACGCGAAACAACTCTATTTTTGGAGGGTCAAAATGTGGAATTAACGGGTCATCCGCCGTACAGCCCTGACTTGGCACCCAACGATTTTTATTTATTTCCAAATATAAAGAATAAATTACGCGGTCAACGATTTTCGACCGCTGAAGATGCTGTCGACGCATTCAAACAACACGTTATGGAGGTACCTCAGGCGGAGTGGCAGAAGTGCTTTAAAAATTGGTTCACGCGAATGCAAAAGTGCATAGATCATCAAGGGGAATACTTTGAAAACAATAAAACCATTTTCAGCCGTGTACGTTTGTTTGTTTTTTTGTTTCCGGATATATAAGTAGCAACCCTCGTAAATAGGTTTTTATCTAAGAATAATAACAAAGAATATTATGCCCATCGCAGGTAGTATTCGAACGAGCTATTATGTTACTGCCACGTCTGATAGACCAGACCAGAATATAAACTTACTTCTATAGGCTAGTTTTCTATGTAATATTATATATTCTAAGGGAATGAGGATAAACGCGTAAAGATAGGCGCGGATTGCTCGGATGACGTCGCAACCGCAAAGACACGAACATTTGGTTGGTTATGGTTTGGATATGTCAAATCCATATCCATACAGTTTATGGTACCGAGTCACGAAATCGAAATTTCTTTATCTGTAGATAGATAAATGTTTCTTTCGAATCAGCAAGTGCAATAGAGAGGGAGATAACGAAAATTCGATTTTCGACGTTCGGGGTGGCGCCTCAGGAGATGGTGCCAAAATCATTGATTTATTATGTATTCTACATACTAGATGTGACATCTAGAACAAATTTTTTGCGCCATGTTTGGCGGTTGACAGCTATGACTGAATCAAAGAGTAGTATAGACTTGTAGTGATTTTCACTACAACTTTTGGGACAAAAAAAAATCTTAGTGATGCCATCTCCTGTTACTCAATGGCCAAAATGGCACTATTTAGACTAAGTAAGGTACGAGATTGAAAATCTGTGGGATTTTTATCCTCATTAGACTAGGGATCTTGCAGAGAATGATAATGGTTAGTGACATCCTGTTTTCAAGTTATTGTTATAATTGATTGTGTAGGTTTTAGCGAGGTAGACTGCTAGAATAGTACAACTGCCATTAACATACGTAATCAGATATAAGCTTATTAAGGGTAATTACTCGTATAAGGACGTAAAAAATAATTTTACTGCATGCCGGTCCGTTTACTGAAATTGTTTTGTTAGCAACACTTTTGTTATGTTTTTAATCACTTTAGTTACTGTTATGTTATATTTTAGGTAGGTGATTACTATGTGGGACGGTGTACGGTCAACCAATTTGATTCCTAGGCCACTGTAGAACCTTGTCCTAATGACAGTTGCCCGTGAATACGTATAAACGTAACCTATTCGCTACCAAACTATCTATTGTGACAAGGTTCTAGAGTGGCCTAGGAATCAAATTAGTTGACTGTACAAATGCTTGAAATGTATAAATTATTTACCTACTACCAATGTCTAAGTATCTAAATAATTCATATAATTTGTAAGTTTTTAGACAAATAAGTCCCTTGCGTCCATGTGATTATTGAATTTTCATGTTTGTAAATATTAATTTTGAAATAAATACGTAATAATGTGATATGAATGTGAATCCTATGGGGTTGTAGGCGTCCATAGGCTACGGTAACTGCTTACCATCGGCCTGGCCGTGTGCTTCGTTGTAAGTATATAAAAAAAACTTACTACATATTTCAGCAGTTAATGTTTTTTTACATTTATTGTACCTACCTATGCTAAAGTTGTGTTGTAAATCTTAATTATTGTTATTTTTACTTGGTCCATCATGAGGCGCATCACATATTTGAGCAGAATTCAGCTATCATAAACAAAAATCAGCTGAAAGTCAAAAAATTGTGGTAGCGGAATGTTTGTATAGAAGGCTCTATACAAACATTCCGCTACCACAAATTTTAAGTCGTATTTCAAATAGACAATATTAAGTCGTATTTCATGTCTTCCGGCAGATTTTTCTCTATGGTATATAGCTGAATTCCGCTGTGTCTAGCGCCTAAGGGTTTCTCCACATCTATCGATGCGGATTCAGCAAAATCCGGTGGAAAAAAGCTTTATGTCCACGCAATAAGCTCTAACAAGGCACGGTTCGGCTCGGATCGGCTCGGCCGACGCCTGCCGACGCGTCGACGTCTTTTTCGCTCGTATTGCGTAGACATAAAGCTTTTTTCTATCAGCTATTGCCGATTCCGCGACGATAGGTGTGGGTAAACCCTAAGTATAAGCAGAGATACATACGAGGACAGATCCGAACATTTTTAGCTGCGCCGGCTGTATTCATGCGATATGAATGACATTTATACTATTTGGTGGGATATTTAAATACTAATCGTGACTAAGAGAAATCATAATACGAATGCGAATATTGGTTTTTTTTACCAATAGCCATTATGTATGAAGTTACAAATTTCTTCGAAAAACCGGCAAATTTTGCGACAGTTAACCAAATTATTTATCTAAATCGTTAGAAAATATACTTAAAAGCCGAATTTGATTCTTTGGCTTATTTCATTGGCTATACACGTGCTAAGTAATTATTATTTTAACAAAATCAAATAAATGTATAGGTAAATAAATTGCAAAGAGTCCCAATTATCGATGTTTAAACATTTTAATAACTCTCAAAAACAAAAAACCTTATTAAACCACAACAAAAAAGTGCCTTGAACACCGATCACCATGGCCGGGTTGCTCACACGACACGGTCAAGGTAAAAAATTATAAAAAAAAGTCATTATCTATACATACTCGTAATTGTACATAACCTTATTCAGTGTTGAAATATCCCTTCCAATAGTATACATTTTATTCAAATCGCAAGAATACATCCGGAGTAGCTCTAAAATCTTTCGGTTCGCCCTACCGTAGTAACGCTACTCGTTACTAGATGGCGCTGCAGTGCATATGTCATTTCCCTTTTACATATTGGGGGGTAATTTTGGGTTGCTCTCGTTCAGATGGCGCTTCAGAGTTGGAGTTTAAAAAGTTCTTAGACTGTCCTGCTCTATTAAATATATACTCACACAGTATGTCTGATATAAGAGAAAATGGAATCATTCAAATAATCATGATAGATGGCGCTCTACTATGTACTATGTTTGACATGAGCGCCATCTAGCGGAATGTGTATTTTTTGGAGTTTTGTTTTCAAAAGCTAATGTAAACTAAATAGAAATGTATCCCCGATATATGAAAGTATTTTGAAATCATGTTCAAAAATTATATTTTTCAGTCTGGTAAAGTAGGGAGTAAAGAGGAGACAATGTTCAAACTAGCATTAAAGGTTTTATATTGTAGTAACTAATGCTTTTAGAACTTCTAAAATATAAACTTGATAGACTGGAATGTTTATTTTATTACTCTCTCACCTCACCACAGAATTGACGGAAATATATATTATTATATTTATTATCTAACGTATTCTGAAAATTAAATTTGTAATCGGAGGAAAATTTACCATTTTGCGTTTGCGCGAGTTGCGTTTTGGGCGATAAATAGTTAAATACTATTGAAACAAAAATGGACACCTATTCTTATCATGCTCCATTAAGCGTACACACTCCAAAATTAGGAACAAAACCATTTTTCACCGGATGGTCTTTTCGGAAGATCAGCGTTGGCTAACGCTGATGCTGTTCTCAGCATGTTGCTAGCATGCTGAGAACAGACCATTTCGTGACACTTGTTTTACTCTACAGTTATCTGTAATTTATTTGTTCCGTCTAATGTCACGAATAAAGATATTTCTATTTGCTTTTGGGTAACAGCTGCTATTACTTAACAGGCCCGACAGTGAGCTTTGAAGCCCTGCGAAGGCCGAAGTAATTTTGAAGGTAGCGATACATTGCCTGCTGAAATATTTTATAAGGAAAAAAGGCGTAAAATTTTAATAAAACATATGAAAGTAGGTTTATTACGGTCTATACTTACTACCCTTACCCTATGCGGTTATATCAAAAATACATGCTGTATTTTTGATATAACCGCATATTAAAATGTTGTTAATAATTTATTATTGTGTATAATAATAAATTATTAACAACATATTAATATACAAATATAAGCATGAAGTAATAAAATGTCCGTAAACTGTACAATTCCAAAATACGGGTTACATAACCTCGTCTCTGAAGGTGTTACGGCAGGAAAAGGATTGGCAGACTTATATATTCCTGATATGAGAGTTCATACCTACCGACTGGAATTGGTCTCATGCTGGTATCAGATGGGTATGGTCCCGATGGTCACCTTTGAGAGCGTCTGCCAAGCACTTCCGGCAAAAAAAAACTGACATTTTGATTTTCTGTATCTACCAGTAAATTTCTAACTGATGCCATAACTTCTCCAAAAGTGCTTTTCTTGGCGAGATAAAATTAAATATACCTATAAGTATTTGTGTGTATGCATATTATTATATGTATTTATGTATTCTAGTTTATATATTCTATGTGTATGAATAGGGTAATAAAATAACTTTTCGTTATTAATTTCATTAGATGCACCGCCTACAATCTTTTCTGTTTAGCCCTAAAGGTTGACTGGTAGAGAATGCCTTATGGCATTAAGTCCGCCTTTTGTACGTTAAGTTTCGTTACGTGCATTAAGATTAAATAAATAAATAACTATTATGTCGGTATCACATGGGTATAGTAACGCCCCCATTTTCGCACCGGAAGTGACTTTTTTTTACTTTTGGCAAGTTCCATCGTGACACACTATCAAATTCGAACTTAGCAGTCCGAAGCATTACTTTTATGGGAAACCATTGTGCATTTAATCGCGGTATCAAGTCGGTACTGCAGTGGGCTCTTCTACCACATCTCGATAGTATATGCCGCTATATTAAGTTACTTTCGCCTTTCCTATTTGATGATGGCTATACATTGATTATTTTGAAGTTGTCTTCTTTGAAACTCATAAAGGTAAAGAATAATGCAGATATTTGTACATAAAAAAGTCGCTTTATTTAATATTATCTACAGTTAGATATAAAATAAATTACATAATGATCTCCGCGTCACCGCGGCGCCTCGAATACAATTACAAGCTCTCAGTCGCCGTAGTGATATAAATTAACAATGTACAAAATTACACAATTGCACGTCTAACACTATAACAGTATCTTTTGAGCGTTTATTTATAAAGCATTACAAATACGGTCAATTTTGATGACCTAATATACTGCCCTAAGTCAAAACGAAATCACAAAATTCATTTTATTCGTTTGTGGTAAATTTTAACCACAAATTGCATTTTTTTATCCAAAGCTCCTATTCTATGCAATGCAAAGTATGCAAGGCAATATTGCCCCATAGTTGGTCTTTCATTGATATATTTAAATACGATTAAAAATAAAATAGGCATTTGAACGTGTCAAATAAGACAATGCTGAAAGAACTTTATGTATTCCGAATACCCTTAGAGCAGACAAGTAGGTACAGTCAGCTGCAGAGAAAAGGTACCACCCGCCATACAAGTTTGTAGGGCACGGTGGTACCTTTTCTCTGCAGCTGACTGTACAATCGCCATCAAATATATAGGAGCAGCCAAGGTGGTCACACATATCTGAACAACGCCTCTATTGTCAAGGCGATAAAGTGCATGTTCAGATATTTTTGAGCACCTTGGCCGCTCCGATATATTTGATGGCGACTGTACATGTAAAAACCATCCATCCGAAATAGGCAAGTATTACAAAAGAACATCGTGTTTCGAATGGATAATTTATCCACTCATTCATATTAAGTCATCTATTTAGTTTTAATCAATGGCAGCACTGTGCTTCAGTCAAATGTGGGGCATTATGAAACTTCGGAGCATGGCACTTCAAGTACTGATTCACAGAGGGCGCTAGTTTCGCTGGCTGAATGAAACGAGAACATTTCAAAATTAAGATAAAGTTTTATTCAGCCTACGTTCATTACTACAGGCGCTATTTATAATTCAATATACAGATGGCAGTGTGATCTGTTTAAAAATCTATTAATTATATGGCAGGAAATGCATCATCAGTACAAACGGTAGTCTTCAAAGTTACAATAATCAATATAATCATCTAACATTTAAGACGTCGGCAGAACCGTTACATAAGAATATATTATCACTTATTATACTTTACAAAACTTGTACTTTGATTAGCAATCTATAAAGGCTTGGTTATCGGATTGCGAGATTTGAAATATAAAGACTCATCAATTGAAAAGATTCAGAAAAATATTAAAATGTACTGCAGTATACAGATTTTTGTATAAATAAGATCTATACAGATTTAACTAAATAGGCACATTTTACAATGATGAGCCTAACATTTTCAACTATTGGATTTAAGTCCGAGGTTTCAATAGACAATGTACAGAATGCGCCTCCAAATTTCGTTATGTGCTACTTAGATTAGGTAATAATAAGACATAACGTTAATATTGCTAGTACAGTGCACAAAACGATTCTTGAAGGAGCATTTTATAAAAAACTGAAGCAGCATTGACAGATTTAATCAGACCTTTACAAGAACTACAAAAGTCAGAAATTTATTTAACAATTTAACATTTATTCCCACTAGTTTTGGTAGTTATTATTGCTTCTAATTAACTATATTCAATAACTTTCTGACTTGTGCGAGATATTATGCCTTACTTCTTCTTAATCTGTAAGCTTAATATTATACTTGGAAAAGCGAACAGGTAAAGTGAAGATACCTATATAAGTAAGACTATTTTTGTCAATATGAGTTAGTGTGTAGATTGGTATTTTCCTACTGTTATAAGTTATTAATGATGATAGCACTGTCGCTTTTTCATATTAATATTAAACTACATATTGATTTAGAAATGCCTCGTATTTAACCCATTTGTAATAGCCATTTTGATACAAAACAAATACAAAGTCACATTTACAAGTGAAAGCGCGACATCACGGCCTCCGACCCGCTTGAAAGGTCTTTCTATTTAAACTCCAACGGAATATAATTAAAGGATTGTGGGAGAGGACAAAGAACAATATAATGGTACAGCAGAGAAAGATAGTCTTCGTTTAGTTAGTTTCGTTTTAACAGACCTTTCGTACAGTTTCTTAAAATTAGTTACGTATATCACCGCGCGCGCGTTATACTAGGACTAGACGCGCGGCGGCACCGCCACACGCGGTTCCTGGAGTATCACAATCGAACCCCACACACATTTTCAATCGTCTTCACACTTCCACAGTTATTTTTCTAGTTCTAAACGCGTCACGTACCCACAAAAGCCCCACAGTACAAGTCCACACGGGGACGGGCTACGACAATACCCGAGGTAAGTTTTTGATCGCGAATGGCACATTACACGGGTCCGTAGTCGGACAGCGGCTGGCCGGAGCGGGCCGAGGGCGCCGAGGGCGCGACCTTGGGCACGGGCACCGGCTGGGGCGCCGGCGGGGGCGCCAGCGGGGGCGCCGCCGGCGCCGGCCGTCACACGCCGCCCTTCACCAGCGCCCGCTGCGCGCCGCCCTGCGCGCGCCCGCCGCGCCACACGCGCCGCCACGACTCCAGGGTCTTGCCCGACCAGATCCACACCCCCGACGTGATGCCCACGGCCAGCGCCATGAAGTACTTCAGCATGAGGGCCGCGTACAGCGGGCGCGGGCCGCAGCGCGCGCCGCACGCCGCGCGCCGCAGCCACGGCGCGTGCCCGCCTGCCTCGTACGCCAGGCAGCCCAGCACGGCGCCCGCGGGCACGGCGTACAGCACGCTGAACACGCCGATCCTGATCATTAGCTTCTCCAGCTTGTCCGCCTTCGAGCCGGCCCCTAGGCCGCCCTGACGTTTGATGACTGAACGAATTCTGAAGAGCGACACGAAGCCGGCCAGTAAAAACGTCGCTCCTAACGCGAAATACACGATCAAAGGTGCCAGGACGTATTTCTTTAAATTCTCAGGCGACGAGTTCCCGACGTAGCAGATGCCCGCCACCGGATCCCCGTCTACGGCTCCGGCTAGAAGGACGGCGACGGTCTTCGCAGCCGGGATGAGCCACGCGGCGAGGTGGTAGTACTGGGCGTGTCCGGCGATCGCTTCGTTGCCCCATTTGAGTCCCGCCGCCAGAAACCAGGCGAAGGAGAGGACGACCCACCAGATGGAGGACGCCATTCCGAAGAAGTATACGAGGATGAAGACGAGGGTGCAGGCGCTCGGGCCGGCCGCGGAGGTTTTGAGCAGAGGCCCGTCGCACGCGATCTCGTCATGGCCGATGGCCAGCCGGGCGAGGTACCCGAGCGCCACCATGAAGTAGCACGCCGACAGGTACACGATCGGGCGCTCGGGATACTTGAAGCGCTGCGAGTCGATGAGGAAGGTGGTGAGCGTCATGAGGGTGGAGGCGGCGCAGAGGCCGCTCCAGAGCGCGACCCACACGCCGGCGAACTCCTTCTCCTCCCGGGTGAAGAAGGCGCCGCGGCACGGCAGCGCGCAGCCGTCGCCCGGCAGCAGCGCCGCGAGCGCGGCCGAGCCGTTGTGGCGCGCGGGCACGAGCGGCGCCCGGCACGCGCACGCGCACTCGTCGCTTGCGACCTCGCCCGGGCTTGCAGCCGGGCCGCTTTCGCAGTTTTTTGGATCCTTACACTTGTAGTGCGGCCGGCGCGGCGGCGGCGGCGCGCGAGGCGGCTCGGGCTCCTGCGCTCGGTTCGTCTCCTCCATGCACAGCTTGTCGGGGTCTCCCATGCGCGGCAGTTTCTCGCACGCCATGCGCTCGGGCCACTGGAAGCCGTATTTTTGCATCAGAGGGGCGCAGCCGGCCCGCGCCCGTTCGCAGACTGATCGACAGGCGGGCAGCGGTTTCGGATAGTCCTCGAGACATATAGGAGTGTAGACTGAACACAAGAAAAACTTGAGGTCGGCTGAGCACTTGATCTCGACTAGCGGCCAGTACTGGTGCACCTGAAATTGCAGAATAACATATTAAACTTTTATTCCATTACTAAAAAAGACGTTAAGAGATGGATTGGCGCACGATCCGCACGAACAAATATTTTATTTGAAATACTGTCGCTAATACTGACACAATTAGGTAAAAATATTACGATTAGAACTAAGTGACTCAATGACGAGAATACGGAATTAGTCACGAATTCCGATTGCTATAGTTTTAGTAGCATCCTGGTTAAATTACTACTCGGGCCTGACTAATCTTGTGGTTAACACATCAAAGTGGTTTTGAGCACATCTGAATAATTGCTTAAAATAAACTTATTTACGATGCGGTGTCTATTAGCGTGAGTAGCATTAGAGCTATAAAGTAGGCTAATAAATGCAACGTGTCTTCAGTTCAGACAATTTGATTGCTATTTTATTATCGAATTTATCGTGCGATACAGACAGAACAAGGTACTTGTCTTTTAAAGAAGAAACGAATGCTTGTGATTATGCGAGGACTTACTCTATCGGTGTGGCTACTGTCAAAGGATTATTTCCCAAGATAACTCGCAGAAGATACACTGGAAAGTGTAGTGGACTAGTGGTAACGTCTGACCAATAGGCATGATGACACATGTTGAATTATGCAATAAAATTTAGTTGCAAAATGATCAATAAATCCAAGTAAAGTAAAAATTTATAAATTCTATTGAAATGGCTCAAAGATATCAAGCTGCAAAATTTCAAAATTTTACGATTTTTTAAAGTGCGAATATTAAAAAAAACACTGATACCATCTCATTTTTAACGTTTTACTGTAAAATAAATTGTATAGCAACCATATACATAAACGCAACATTTCACTGTGAAAATAACAATTTCATATTTTTTCCATACTTTAAACAGGGCGACTATATGATCGTGACGTCACTTTTGCACGTCATTTTGTTAGGAGCGTTTTGAGAAACAAATGCAAATCTCGGACTTTAAGTCTCATTTCTGACTTTTGTGTTGCTTTAACGCAATTGGCCCCATATAGAAATTTGATCCTCACAACAAAACGAATCGATTGATACCATACATGAAAAAAATTCACCATGCCTATTGTGACACTGTTGGTCGGTCAGCCCTACCGACTGCGCCAATATCATAAAGTGGAACCCACCTCTAGTCCAGCCTCTTCTTGCGTGTCATGGTCCAGCTCGTTGGGGAAGGCGGTGAGGTTGTACCCGATGCCGCGGCACATGGGAATGGAGATCTCTTCGCAGCGGGGCTGCAGCGCCGCGCTCGACGCCGCTAGCGCCACCACGACCCACAAGCGCAACATTGTGCTATTCTCGCATCTGGAATAAAAAGAGACACAAGTTTAGTACTAGGGAATAACACATCAGAGGCTCCGCCAGACTGGCGCGATTTGTTAGCGGGGCGGAAGTGGGGCGGGGCGTCAAGAGAGCGCGTCGCGCGATATTCGCGCGTGAACCCTGCGCCCCGCTGGAGCCTTAAAGGTGCGACCACACCGCTGCTTAAAAAACGGCGACGTTACGGAATCGCAGTGACGCATCGTATCCGCACCGTTTTTATCGCATGCCCTCCACACCGTTGCTCAAAATACGCTGACGGTACGGAATCGCAATGACGTGCCGTAAACGTCACGACTGCGTACACAACGTGTACGCAGTGACGTGCCCCATACGAAATATTTTTGACGCGAACCTTCCAAACCGTATTTCGAGCAGCGGTGTGGAGGGCATGCGATAAAAACGGTACGGATACGATGCGTCACTGCGATTCCGTAACGTCGCCGTATTTTAAGCAGCGGTGTGGAGGGCATGCGATAAAAACGGTACGGATACGATGCGTCACTGCGATTCCGTAACGTGGCCGTATTTTAAGCAGCGGTGTGGTCGCACCTTAAGGCACATTCTTCTCGAGGACTGGACACCTTAATTGAGTAAAATTGCTGACAGATATTTCCAATCAATTGCAATCGCTTCGTGCTGACGAAGCGTCAACTATGGGCGTCAAACATAGCATTAATGTTTCACAAAAGGGTTAATTCTTAAAATAAGTAAGTCAAAAATAAACTCTATCTATAGTACACATCACTACAGACTTGCGATTTTTCATAGAAAGTAAACTAAAGTAGAGTAAGAGTAATTACATTGAATTCAATAATACAACTAAAACATCGAAATAGAATCAACTTCATTCCGTACACGTTATCAATTATTTAAGTAGTTGCTTTTGCCCGCGACTTCGTCTGCGTGGGATCAACATTAATAAGGAATTAATGAAACGCCTTAGTAAAATATCATAGCAACTACTGATATAGTATAGCGCACATGCTATTTTACGTCTACAGTGAGCAAGCCTGGAGGTCCTTATGAAGGGTCTTAAAGAGTCTTGTCACCGCTTCGGCCTTAAAATCAGTGTCAAAAAAACCGATATCATGGGGTTAGAAACACTAACGCCCGTTGACATTAGACTCTCTTAAGCAAGTAGACCGGTTCAGGTATCTGGGGAGCACATTAACATCTAAGTGCCACCTTGACGATGAGATTAACTGCAGAATGGGAGCGGCTGCTGCTGCCTTTGGTAAACTTTGGTTGACATGCAGTGAGTGTGGCCGCACGTTCACTGCAAAGATAGGCTACATTAGTCACCTGAGAGCTCACGACACGACAGACGCTCTACCTAGCCAGTACACTCAGTTGCCATGGCCGAAATCGGCCAGGACAAGATGAGGACAGTGAGCAACACTTCCATACAAACTTCCACTCCCTTTTCACCGCCTTAAGGGAAGATTTCTGGGATAAAAATTATCCTATGTCCTTCCCCGGGGCTCAAACTATCTTCATACCAAATTTCATCTAAACCTGTTTAGCGGTTTAAGCGTGAAGAGGTAACACACAGGCAGATAGACACACTTTCGCATTTATAATATTAGTATGGATGAATGTGTCACTTATCATAGTTATCATACAGCGTGATCCTACTCGTACTTATCAAGGTACTAATATTATACCTATATTATTGTAATTGGTGCCTCTGTTGACTTTTATTATGAGAGCAACAACTATGCAAGCAACAACAAAATGCATGTGCTATCATTTCATCTAGGGTGGTCTACTCATCATCTGTTGTTAACATTATTGTGTCTTACATTACGTTCAATTGATTTTATATTCAATCAACTACTTCGTTTAGAACAATTGGTTTGGCTTACTTTATGAATTATAAAACAATATTCTTGGGTTACCTACTAGTTTTATTGTCCTACCAAGCGTATTATAGTCAGATTGAATTGTATCACTGTGGAGATTGGTAAATAACTCACTACTAAATTAATAGAAGAATTGCTTGCGCAAACTCTTCACTTCACAGATCTTGTATGAAAGATATATTATTCAGAGCAATGACGCGTAGTTTCAGTGTCCGCGAGGCAACCGTATGGCTCGCGGTATTTAAGCTCCCTACGTGTTGTGGAACCACCATGTGCAACTCGGAACTGACCCACGTTGGACTTGGCTTTTCATCCCCCCCGCCCCTCAATTTCCAGTATCTTTATGTGATGAAGAACGAGCATCCGGTTGCCTCTAGGACACTGTAACTACGCGCCATTGCTTTAACTATACACCCTGTCCAATAAGTTCGAATACACATATTTTTGCGTTGACCCTGAAGGCATACAGGCTGCAGGCCATCCATTTATTATATTAATCTAAAGAATAAGTTAACTTGAACATAATGTAATCGTAAAAAACGCCAATGACTTGAAATTTGTCTTCACTCTTCAATGAAGTACTTTCGATTAACAATTTAGTACAAAATTTCGTAATAGCGACTGCAAAGGTGTTTTTTCAAGGCGGTAAAACTTTTTGGAATCAAACGCAATCTCGTTTACACAACAATGAGAAGGTCTTAAAATAGCTCCTCTTTAGAAGACAGGAAAAAATCTGGTCAGCTACGCAGCTAGAACCATTAAAATACTAAATATCGTGAGAGTGCGAGTTTAGAGGACAAAAGCCGCTTTATCCAAAAATCAACTGCCGATCTGAAAATTTTGAGGAGATCCTTACGTGGTATTTTGGACGTGGATCCTGGATATCATAGCTACAATAAACGTGAAGTTCGTCGTTTTTCCGTAGCAATCGAGAAAATTAGAGTACATAATCCAACTCAATACATTCCTGGCACGCAGGAAGGAGTTGATTTTCTGACGAGAAACTCATTGAATTAAAATAGCCTTACAATGCTCAAAACGGTCGTTTGTGAGCAGCAAGTATAAAAAACAGCCTAAACCATGAGGTTAATGTTCCCAGACTCCAGAGGGAACTATTGGTGGTAGTGTGGGGTTCAGTTAAATATGTGGGGCCAAATTTCGTTATATTTACCGATAAAGTCGCACATTAATAATGAAAATTATAAATCAGAGGTTTTCGTCGAAAAACGCTCCTGAAAATTTGAAAACTGTGTTTAGGAATAAAAATAAATAATTCTCACAAAATTGTGCTCAAAACAGTCCAAACGTTGTTCAAGCTTTGAGAAAAGCTAATTTCGATGATTATATTGCCGAAAGTAAACGGCCACTCCATTCTCCAGATTTGCGTTTATTACATTGATATGGTATGTTTTTACATGCCTTGTAGGCACTTGTAGGTCACATTATTATAAAATAGAAAATATGGACAGTGAAAAAAAAGATATCGAGCATATTTGGGACGAAATAACCTTGAAAGCGGTGCGTGCCGCGTGAGATTGAGTTGAAAAATGTAGTCAGCTAGTAAAATAGGTAAGAGGTGGAGTTAGTCCAAAATATTTGCAGCATATTTTGTATATTAGTATAGCTTTAATAAAATACAGATTTCACTACAATAACTATTCGTACAAAAAAGTTATAAGACCTCCAAAGTGTATTCGAACTTTTTGGACACGGTGTATGTAATCTTATACAAACACAAGATCGAAACAAACATTTTATATTATTTCGTTATCATCAAGAGTTACATATATTAGATGCATCCAATGTTTCAATGCGTAGTTCAAGGTTCCGATTACCTTTAAACCCAAACAGCAAAATGTTATCACGGAATGTATGGAACTTCAGACCTATTGTTTCTAGGAACGGAATTATCGATGCGATATAGTATCTGTAACTACTGTAGAGATAGTGACCGGCGATTCAAATTTGGATATCATTGCTTAGGGTAAATCCTGTGTTTAGTAAAAAAAACAGGTGAATTAAATACCCTTAGCGCGGTAGTCCCAACAGCATCCTGAACGTGTTTGCTAACCGCTGGGACAGCCCTATGTGGTCCCGGTGGACGGCTATGTACGTTGCCTAGAATTGCTAAAAATCTTTTATGTTTTAGTTTAATTACTATTCTTTACGACCCCTGATGCTCTGATATGTTTTGTATTGTCTGATTGAAGCATAAAGTTAAATTTAATTATGTACTTACATATAAATTTAGATTATAAATGTTAACATTAGCGAATAAGTTTTTTATAATTGTACTAACAAACTGTATGGACTGTGTAGTCTGAAATAAAATAAATTGAATTAAATTGTTAACGTCTAATTATCTGCTGCAAGAAGAGTGATAATCATAATCGGCAAAAAAATTAAATTCACAAGTACGGTTCACATTCAACGACTTATGAACATACGTCTCGTACCCAGAGCCGGATTAGCCTTTAGGCAGAGTAGGCAACTGCCTAGGGGCCCAGCATCGGCCGGGGGGGCCCCGCGTGCACAGAAAAAAATAATTTTATATTGGAAAATTTGTATATGTATATAACGGATAAGTTTTACTATATAGAGATCCCCTGTTGAGGTACTTATGGTAAACATGCCTTGCGTAGGTATGGTCCGTGTAGTCGTCTTCGTCATAACATGTTTTTACATATTTTGGCTTACATTTAGACAACTTTGAAGCGTATGTACAAAAAAAGGGGAAATAAATCACGCGGTGATTTTATATACTCGTACATATTCATTACAAGTTAATATTAATAAGAAAATTGGTATATATCGGCTAGGCAAACCGCGTGTGCACAGCGGAAAATAAAAATGTTTCAGAGTGAAACAGTAATTGGGAAATTAGTATTTATCGGCTAGGAGCCCCGCGTATGCACAGTGGAAAATTAGAATGTTTCAAAGTTAAATATTAATTAAAAAAATTGTCTATATGCCCCGCGCGTGCAGTTTTTGATTCCGTTTTATGATCACTTTTTTCTAAGAGAAATGCATTTCAATTTCGTTACACATAAATTAATTTGTAATTAATGAATCTTGGTTTAGGCCGTTCTCTTTTTCCACTGACATTGAGATGATATTTTCGGTTTTTCGAGCATCATTTAAATAATAATGGTAAAAAAAGACATAAAACTACAAGAGTGTTTTTAGAGAACAATTCAATGTTTTACGTTGATATTTTTTTTCTGTGTGACAGAGTGATCCATTTTAGCAGGGACAGTTTTAAGATTTACTTACCACTTTTTCTCGATGTCATGGGACTAAATGTTTATTTTAAACGGGAATTGAAATAAAATCAGTGTCGGTAAAAAAAGGAGAACGAGCCGCCGACTGAGAAGCTGCGGAAAAATTATCCAGCTGACCGAAATTTTAATATTTTTTCAATCTATCTACATAGATGATCTGTATCGGTAAAAAGGCCGAATTTCACGATAAATTATGACCGATTTTGTATCAAAAAATATTTTAACAAAGAAGCGATATATTTTTGCGATAACTCATAAACGTTTCAATCGACTTACTTCAATATTTTTAATGGCCCATCAAGCGCTGAGCAAAGCTGCGAACAGACAGACGGACATGACGAAACTATGAGCACTACGTTGACTACGATACCCTGAAAACCGGGTTTCATAGTTACCGGCCTGTTATAATACATCCATTCAAAAGGTCGTTTATTAAGATATTTTGCGGCAGGTACGTCATTTTACTGTGCGGCATATACGTCATTTTACTATGCGGCATATACGTCCATTTACTGGGCTCAACCAATTTTATTAAATATACTTATCAGGTCTCACTTTCATGAAATTTTTCGGACCCTTGGTTCAAAAGTTAAAGGAGGGGAAGGGATTGCACTTTTTGGAGCTATTATTTACGAACAAAATTTGTTTGGAAAATCCTTATTCTTTTTTAAAGACCTATCCAACGATATCCCACACGATAGGGTTGGAGCGAAAAAAAATTAAAAATGTACCCCACTTCATGTGTAGGGCAGGTATCCTAAAAGTAATATTTTTATGGATTTTGTTTTACCACTTTGTCGGCGTTATTATAAACATTCATATGAAATTTCAGTTTCCTAGGTCAGCTGCAGAGAAAAGGACCCCTCCCCTGCATACAAACTTTGTATGCAGGGAGGGGTCTTTTTCTCTGCAGCTGACCGTACTATCCACCACTGAGCAAGGACGCGAACAGACAGACGGACATGGTGAAACTGTAAGGGTTCCTAGTTAATCACAAAACCCTAAACAGTCAGCAATGTTAATACATGCACTGTTCGATTTTTTTTGCTAAAGAGGGGCCCATGAATAGCACTGCCTAGGGGCCCCGAAATCCTTAATCCGGCCCTGCTCGTACCTAAATCACTTAACATTCATAAATAGCCCAGGTTTACTTAACCTCTTTAGCCCACAGATTAGTATCAGTAATAAATCAAAACCCTGTTCCGAGCCGCGTTTACCCGGGAAAGCAAATAAACCATACCAGGAGCGACAGGTCGCCGGATTTAGTTCGGAGGCAAATAGATGTATTTATTTTCGGCCTAACATGTGCCCTGCCCTGTTCATATTGATTAGGCGATGCCAGATGTTGGTAGTTTTATGCCTACAGGACTTGGGATCTCTGCGGCATTTTAGTGTTGTGATGCGAGATTGATACGCCACAAATGGTAGAACAAAAAATATTTGATTCCTTTCAAGTGAAAGTAAAACTTGCTTATTAGAATCATACCTAAGTACTACATGCAAAAAGCGATCGTTGCAAATTGCTAATCCTACTCGATATGCACTTTTTTAAAACCGACTTACATTCAATTGGCGTGGATTTTTCACGTGCAAAAAAATACGAGTATACAGGATGAATCCTGAGGCTAATTCATTGCAGTAACTCTAGAAGCAAACAATTAAACTTTATTGATAATTATTTAAAATAGTAAAAACACCAACCTTATGGTCACCCTATTCGACAAGACTTGTTCTGGAGCTTAAAGTACTTTTAATTACGGGTATGCCAAAAGGCAAAGGTCTGTAAAGGTTTTCCGGATGAATAAACGGCCTTCCTGTCGCCTGTGCATGAGCTGGAACAGTAAACTGTCCAAATGTCCATAGTACCCGGAGATTTTAAACCATAGGTACTTACTACGAATCAGGTTGACCACGTGTTTAAAGTTTTACACTACACGTACAAAGTAAGAAACACAGTTCTGTTCACGATTTACGATTCACCCATTCACTCTGCAACAGATTGCGTAATGTAAAGAAAAGCAATCGCTTATTGAACAATCGCTGTATAATACAGGAATGTATGTATACAAGATTTTACATTCAATTCTTCTTTTATATAGTAATAAAATAACACTCCACTCCAATAATTCTGCTACATATGTCTTTAACCCCATTTAACGCCATCATCGGCTGCCAACTACAATGAAAGTGAGCACCCCGCCTTAAACTCTACTCTATGGCACTTCGCCAGCGCCGACGACGTCTGAACACGGCTTAATGTGCTTTTAACGACACACGATATCGACACGTGCGTCTATGTCCAGCCTTACAACCTTTTAACCAACTTTTACTAACAAACTAAGCTATTATAAACCTTATCGGTATGAGCTATAAGGGCTGTGACATGCGAAATAAAACTTGGTACGATGCAATTCAAATTTCGAATGTTTAAATTATTTTTTATTGACGCTTGGGTTTATCTAGTCTGTGGTAACGGATTCAGGAAATGGAAATATTGTGTTGTTTCAAGCTTTCATGTTTTATTAAGATATTTTGGATGTTATTCGTGTTACATAAAGTAAACTATGATGTTGGTATGCGGGCCAGAGATTTTTATGTTAATATTTTTTAAGTATAAGTATAGGTGTTCAAAATTATCTGCGCGTAATCTTAAAAAATATAGTTGTAATTGTTTCTAGTAGGTACCTATTTACAAATGTTTCTCATAACCACGCAGTTTCTCTTTGTAGTTAGTTCCTATACTATCAATTCAGGTTAATCTAGCTTTAACACACGGCCTGTTATCAGGTCGGTACAAACGTGGCTTGTATACCTCGTAAAACTGTAGCCGTGGTTCGTCGTAGCTAGCTATGCGCGGGCCCTGTGCTAGCGGAGAATCTTTCTTAACCAACTTCCTTAGCAAATTTTAAGTAAGAAGCGCGTACAATGATTTAATCTAGCTTTACCATACTGTATGTTATCAGGCCGGTGCCAGCGCGACTTATAAAGCTCGTAAAACATAAGCCTAGAATAATATAGAATATAATTTGAATCGAAAAAGGGACCGTTTTGATTTAACCGTTTGTTCCCTCGATTTCTCCAGAACCCCATCATCAGATCCTAACCTGGTTACAATTGGACCAACTGTGAAGTATACTCTTTCAAACAAAAAAATAATTTTCAAAATCGGTTCAGCCGTCTTCGAATAATCGGTGAACATACACAAAATAAATTGCAAAAACAAAGATCCCGACGAATTGATAACCTCCTCCTTCGAAATCTTGAACTCGGTTGAAAAATACCTAATAATGCTAACGCACTCAAACTGCATATTATTAGGCGAGGCGAGAGGCGCTTTATTAAATGTGCCAAATCTACGATAGATACACAAGCGGTAAATGGCGGTAATCAATGTAATCATGCAAGCTTTCGCTACCGCTACCGCTTTTGAAACCGCTAGCACAGCGTCCCTACACTGTATGTTTACTCCGCTTCAGTGGAAACAGTAACGTCGCCTTACGGCCGAACATACCAGCTATTTCACTACAACAAAAACGTTCCAAGAACCTATGAAAATCCTGGATCGTACGCCATTTACGGGTAAGCTATTTTAAAATTTAGAAGAAGGTCGTAAGCGGTTATGGAAATGTGAAATGGGTTTGCTGTTACTGGTTTTGAGACTAGTATTGAGTTATTATGCCTTCCGGGAAACGAAGTGGACTAATATTGCGGCTGCGTGGTTTAATTGCTCATTGTTTGGAAAGCTAGAAATATTCAGCACTAGCGCAAATGTAATTAAAGTTTCTTGTTACGCATATGAGTGGCCAGTACATATGTTATACAATAGAATCCAGAATTAGTCTGTAAAATATTTCGAAATATTCTGTCATTTCGAAGGTTTTTAATTAAAAGTAATTTCTGTAGTTTCCTACGAGCTCATCTCGTAGGTATTGGAACTTGGTACTAAGATTTCATTAAGCAAAAACAAAATAGTAAGTTCTCTCTCTTAAGTATCTATTAAGAATAAAAAACTGAGAGTCCGTTTTCAAAGTCGCAGTTTTTACCTAACCTAACCTATTGTATTGGCAACTTTTCCATACATTATAACACCATCACACCGTCAATGCAAACTTAGCTTCTCTAGTGACCTTTCGCCGTCCACGTCCTCCTGATAAGCCGATCGGGTCGTCGGCCGATTCCGATTTGGCAGTCGTCCATGCTGCCCGTTCGGAATGCGATGACGGCTGCACTAATCTATCGTCTTGCGTAATCTTTGCGTGTTTACGAAAAACATGTTGTGCTGACAATCGTCATGTGAGAAAATCCTCGGATGTATACAGCTTGTCCGTAAAAGAAACGTCAGACTGACACTGGAGGTAGGGCACCCTAAGAGGATCCAAACAAGCTTAACATGACCCTAGTAAAAGAGGCACGGTTTTCAAGGTTTCGAGTTTGTTACTCGCAATTAGCAATCATGCAATAAATATACCAGTGTGAGTGTGACGGTTGTACAAAAAGGAGCAAATTATCAGATCTCTAAGTATTTTGCTGATGCGTTTGTTATTTATAAACTTAGAGCGTTCATTTTAACTGATTATTCTCATAGCTCACATTTAGATCATTTAACCTAAAATTCAACGTTTACCGGCTAAATACGTTGAAAATGGCAACCGTCCTAATCGCATATTAACTCTAGAACACGTGGCCTCTGTTTACGACTAGTCCCATACATTACGACTCAAAGTGTCATCGTGGCATCTAACCTGCTCTAACTCTTGGGTAAGAAAGAGACAGTGTTGCAACTATAGGGCTATTCTGCGTGGTCGGGCGTGCGGTGAAAGCGCGAAATGTTTAGTGATGCTTTATTATTATAACTTATTACGAAAGTTATGAATAACTTAGTGTAAATGTTGTGTGGTTAACGAGAATTCTTCACTATATTTCAAGAAGACATTACTGACATGAGCCATTGAGTTAATTGGATTGGAGGTAAGTATTCTGTGCCTAAGGTAGAATTCATAATTGAGTGGAGTAATTTGACAGTACCTGGCATACAAAGCTGTTTGCAAATGTATGTAAAGTACTGTCAAATGTAAGTACTTATACTACTATTGTACTATCTATGTATAATAGTATGTAGTACATATATAGCTACATTGCTTATAAAATATAGACTCCAATATGTCCAATGTTAAAAATAAACTACGCTGCCGATATGCACTATACTCCGACTATTAACACTAAGTAGGTTCCTAACATAATATCTATGTATAACAATGCTAATAATAAAACCACCAATAACACATTCTTTCTTAATTTCAATACAGGTCCGTATATTGGGAGGTCTTGCCTAAGGTCGGTTGCACACGCGCGGACGTCGTAAAACGCAGTAAAGCCGCAGCGACCGCACGTTTACGAGCGTCCTGTCCGTTATTCTTAAACTGAAATGCATCGAGTGTACTAGTACAAGTAGATCCCTAGATATGTGACAACTAGGTATATACGGAGCTCAGGCTTATATTAGGGATAACACGATATATTAGGGAATAAGGTGTGCAGGAATCGAAATAGAAGACAGCACCGCATTGTTTGCAGCAGGAAACTTGAGGCGATTAGTTGCTTGAGGTGAAAGTTATTTTAAAAGCAGTTATAACTATCATTAATACAAGAAGCTTGAAACGAGGAAGCAGCGAAGCGTTTAACATGTTTAAATGTAAAAGTTACATACAACAAAGCCTATATTTTTCAAAGAAAATTCATAATAAAGTCACTTGCACTTACAGTTCAAGGCAAACATGTAGTAGTTAGATTGACATATTTTAGAATTTTTAGATAATGTAAATGGCAGTGCGTTTGCCATTGTATCGTGTATCATATAGCCATGGCCTAATGACATCATCCGAAACCTAATATGGAAGCTAGGTACAATTATATGCACGTTCCAAGACCCATAATATAATTAGAGTACCTAAGTTCACGACTGTATGTATCGTTGTTGAATTTTATAAGTCTTTTACACGTCAAGTAGGTAATCCAAATAGCCCAGCATTTTCTCTCAAAGTCATCCAAGACAATTTTCTTCGTGACTTTTGCCATTGTTTCTACGCCTTCACATAAATATAGCTTCCAACTTTAGTTACTTAGCACCATTGAGGTAAACTTGGACTTTCTAAAGACCCTTGAAATCACAGCAGTGGTTAACCCTTTGCGTGCTAGGAAAACTTTACGACTCGTGTCGTGATCGTAAATATACGGACAAACCTCGTATCGTTACGGGTTTTACACAGCATTTGATTTACTATGGGAATAGTATTAGCATTTGATTGGATTCCTATCTTTGTTTACAGTTGAATCATGGGTAAATGAACACAAAGGTGAGGGTTGGAAGGTAGGTAGGATACATTTTTAAGATAATCTACTATACATGACAATTACTACTATATACATTTTGAGTAGTCTCAAGTCTCACACATATGTATCTCATAGATCCCTCTCTGTAATACGAGTATACCGGTGTAATCGTGTAGTAGCTAATATCTGTAAACTTTTCACCTTGGACCGAAGGAACAAAGAATACCCGGCAGGCAGATCCGTCAATGTATGGCGGGAATTGGACACAGATCTATCCGCCAACACATCCGTGGATGTGTGTACAGATAGATCTGTATAGCGCCATATAAACGGACGGATCTGTCTGTGTGACTCCCTAGGTAGCGTATATACTACAATACACCAACAAATACTAAGTGAAAACTAGTGTGACGGTGAGGAATGTTTAGATAATATATTGTTTGTTGAGACAGCAGCCCTTTAATCCTTTTAAAACTTATATAAATAAAGCGCAGCTGAAAAGCTGTTTAAGGAGGGAATTAATCATTGTTATTATATGCATTGTTCTTTAAACAATGGCCAATCTCCCGCGCTATAACACCATAAGTATCGAGTAGCAAACACAGTATTATGCTAAAGTAAATATAAAAAGAAAGGAATTACTAAAAACAACCAATTGTAATGTCAAAGTCATAAATATAACTAGTCAGTAGACGAAGGTATAGCTGAGCATAGAAAGACATTTACAATACAATATCTGTGCATCCTAACAGATATATAAGGTAAACATCTTAAAAATGTATGAAACCAAAATAACAACTACTCACCGCAGTTACAGAGGTTAACAAACTAATTTACCTCCTAACTGTTAGTACATTCAAGAAAGTCAAAACAAAGGTAACCGTATTATTTAGGTACGTCTGTAATTATTAACACAGGGAAGATATTTACATAACAACACGATTGAAAGCACCAATTGTTAACGCTATCTGTACAACTGAGTCACCTTATACAATAATTCACTACATGTTTGTTTCGAGATCGGTCCTGACCGTCTTGATATAACTTGAACTCCAATGCCTATATATGCGACGTACAAACAGCAACACATTGTACATCGGTGGACCTTATTACAAATGCATAAGGTCCACCGATGGGCATTAACAGGGTGGACGATGGTACGCGGTGAGGCAAGTGCAAGCGACACAAAAGCACAGAATAATTAATAGTACTACCGTACAAAAGGCACGGCGAAGACTCATAGGACACAATCATAGAGATTAAAACCTATGGAGATTGCATTTCCTTTAACAGCTTAAGAGATGTTTGGAATTGCCGTCATTTTCTCTTGAATTTATCGTAACTTGTAGGTGTTCATTGAACTTTCGTGAGACATACTAACACTGTATAACCATCAAACGGCCTCACGGCCCAATACAAGTGAGTACAGCCGTTTAATGTTTATACAGTTGTAGGTATTCGTTTGAAAGTAGCTATTGTGGTTCTTTCAAGATCAGCAGCCTGCAGAGATAGATACGGTAATGCTGACCATTTTCTACAAGCAGCCAAATCAGACGCTTCAATTTGACAGATGTTAGCAATCAGATATCGAAAGTGTCTCATCACTAGGCGCCGCCACCATGATTCATATATCACTATTGTAGGAGATTTCATTCTTTATTGGAGAGATCAGTATTATACTAGATGGTTCAGAAAGTCGAGGCGCTCTGGAAGCGTTGTGGTTGTGACTCTCAACTAATTGCCTCACCTTATAGCGATCAATCTTCCAAACGAGATTATACTTACAACGTAAATAGGCCTATCATTGTATCAAATCGAATGTTTATTAGCTTATTAAATCATTATGATTGGATAGCACTGGAAAACGTCAACTAAGATTAACTGGTATTTTTTGAGAGTTGTATGGGTGACATTGGTATTATATCTATTAGAATTATTATAATTCTTCTAATTACATGTATGGTTTTGCCAAAAGAATTTGTTTGATTTTTTCGTTTACCTTAGATAAAAATACTTGCAAAGAAAGTTTTCTAATAAAAATAACTAAGCGACTCATAATGATTACCTTGAGCCGAACTGGGTATTATCCACGTTTTATCAAAATTACAGCTATCTCGACAAAATTTTACCTTTTCTAAGTAAATATAAGAATAATATCGGACCTAGCAACGAACCCTGCGGGACTCCCGATCTCATTAAGTTAAACTTCTACCATTAGTAAACAGACTGCTTGCGTATGACAGCAAATATTGCGTCAATTAATCAACGATAGCCGAACCTTCCCGAATTTAGACGAAGCCGAGCCGCAATTGGGGCCATATTCGACATGTGTAACGTGACATAATTATACAAAGGCCACTTTCATCAGGTTTTTCGTTTGTTTAATTAAGCGATGCCACTGGAATGTTGTTACTGACAGTCATAGCTGGAGACATCACATGCAGTAATGTTATGTAAACGGCGATGTTTAAAAATAATGTGTTTTTTGTTGCCTCACAATTATGCGATTTTAAATATAGATAATTTCTAATTTAGCCAATATGTGTAAAGAATTGTAGGAACGACTTCTTCGAACAGCAAAATTGGACAAATACCTTGCTTGCCTCCCATGGAGGTTAATAATAACTTGGTCATACATATCACCATTAAAACCCGAACACGGCGAGATGTTAGCAATCATTAATTTGCGCGCCCTTTGCAACGCAATCATCTCAACTGGGTCAGCGTTTCTTCGGAGTCGGACCGATTTTACGCTCGACAAATCAAACTAGCGCGGTGGTCGAAGGGATGAGCGGCAGATAAGTTGTTTAGGACTGGGATTACTTGTACTTTGATGTCCAGTAGAACAAAATCTGCGAAAAAAGATGAGGTAGGCTTCGCGCTTTAACACAAAGCTATAGACAATCCCGCTGCTGGACATTTCTATTTGTCCCTTATAATTTAATTTTACTTCGCCAGTTTTAGTACTTTAAGTGTCCCACCGCTGGAGAAGCCTTCCCTCATTTTCTCTCCTCGACCAGGTCGTTTAGATTTTGCCACTATTTTGCGTAAGATGCGTCCAAGTCGTCCCGCCATCTCCTTTTCTGTCTGCTTGCACCCCGGCCCGCGTGCTCCAAGGTGTGTGGGCTTCCCACTCAGCATAACCATTTTGGCATTTTCTCGCTTATATTATAATGTCAAAATAAATCGATTGAATTTCACTAACTCCTACTACTACAGTAACTTAATATTAATAGGTGGTTCCAGCAAAAAAATACTCCTAATAGGCTATCATTTAACCTTTAGGTCGCTAATAAGGAAGACCTTTAATTGGTGTTAAGCGTTGAAGCCTTAATTGCAGACTGTTGATATGCCACAAAACCTCCATTATTGAAAAAAAAAATAGGTATTGGGACGCCATTCCAAAGTTCGAATGCTACATATTAATGAAAAATTTCACCACCATAGCCATCGTTGTAACCATAACTACCAACCACTACCACTACCTAGTTAAATACGCAGTTATTTATTTTTCTTTAGTTCAATACGAATAATTTTTGGCAAAAAAGGGCTAAGTAAAAGTAGAAGGGCCCTCCTTAAGGCATATAATCAGGGGTATTTACCCGAATTTACATCCCCGGGCATCTGACCGGGCTAAATGGGTTAACTCGGGCCCGTCTCTTGACGCAATTTGTGAGAATTAGTTCTCTCCCAACAGCCTGGCAAAGATTTAAATTTCAACCTTCCTATCCTAGGTAAGATAATTAGAAAATCAACGAGACGAAAATGATCAAGTACGACGAGTATATTTATTTGGATGTGTTTTAAAAATTATATATTTTTACCGTTAGCTTTTTGGGTGTTGTCAACTTGGCATGTAACCTAACGCAAGATATTCATTTAGTAAAACTTTGTAGGGATCGCGTCATATACTCGATTAGAAGTTGCATTAATTGTGATGCACATTTTATTTTAAAGAGAATAATTATATTAGCAAATACATTACTAAAATAGTAAAGTCTATGTAGTGTTTACACATGAATAATTTAAATGGTATGCATAACAAATCCAATGCCGCTGTACGGTTTAGAGATAACATTCCATAACGGATTACCTTTACAACTGTCTGCATAGCATCATACATACAACGCCTCATACTAATCCATACAAGGATTACTGTGGGTACCTAGTTCATAGATGGCACTAGTTAATACCACTCGACGCGTTCCAGACGTCGAGATTTACGGATATCCGCCCCGGCTTGAAACAATATTTGGCTGTTTAGAATGCCGTTGCCTTCGATTTGTAAATCGTTCAAAGAAACTGGAGCAGATTCCTTTATGGACTCGCTTTGAATGTTTTATTTATGGTAGACTTGGCTGTATGTATAGTTGCCTTTGCTTCGAAATAAATGAGATTCAACCTCTCATTTATGAAAATAAAAAGTACTAAAATGGAAAGTGACAATGTTGAAGTTTAAATTGCTTTAGTGTTCTGTTTAAAACTTTTGAATAAATTGTTTTAGTGCTGTCTTGTTAAGTTATTGCTTTGAAATTTGCGAGTTTGCGAATAATGCTACCTGGCATTTATTGGCTTGGCAATCTGTATTGTTCTAGAAGGCCGCGGGCGACAACGACAAGCCTAACGGTGTGGGACAGGACAATGCATTTCGCAGACACCCGGATAAAACTAAGCAGACTGGACAGCAAGTTGAGAACGATAAATTTGTTTAGCGGCAGTTTTGGAGGCAGCATGATAAATTTATAGTTAGAAAAAAAGAATCAGATGATACATAGCGGTACCTTAGGTACTTTGATTGCACAATTATCGACTTTAACGATATAATATTAATATACTGTAAGCTTATGGTTTATTTATGGAGTATAATCGGCTGGCCAAAAAGTTCAGTAACAGTAGAAGTAATAAGCTGAACTCATCCCGTTTTACTAGCATAAGAAATAGACAGTATGATTTTAGCTGTCTATGCTTGAAGTAAAACAGTCCCTACCTATACCCATATACAATAAATAAAACATGATTATGAAATCGATGCTTTTCTAAATAGTCAAGATAGAGTAATGGTGCTAGTTTCCCGTCCAGGTCCAGTTTACCGTCCATTTGATTAAACTGCTGCAAATAAATGGGATAAACTTTTAAAAGGTAACAAATTTTATATTAATAGTTTATTTTTTATTCTAGTAGATTTTTTAAGTTTTAACTTTTATTTTGGGAAAAACTTGAATATACGAAAATTAGCACAATCACCCTATATCCGATAGTGTAAAAGGGACGACAAACCCTAAACCGTTAGATCTAGTATTTAATGTATCTTCTATGATCAAAACATGTAGTTTAAGATATATAGGCAATATTTCTCAAATCTTAATTACAAAGTGATTAATATAACCAATTAGACGTAAAGAATCAAAGAAAACCTGACAACGTCGGAAATCCTTTTCCTGTTCCTAACAGGAATTACTCAAGTTATGAAGTTCTTGTTTGTTATTCGATCGCGGCCTAATTACGGCCACAACTCCTTTGATGTCAGTCGGTGTATCAATAATTTACGTTGTTTATAAGTAGCTACGACTACGTATCGCTATGTTTAGCCTGTGTGCTATTATCACAATAGTGTGGCTTATTATCATGAAAACATCTACCCGCCTGTATAAATTAATTGGCCCTTTCCTAACAAAGGCGTGGATTTCGTGGGTCCTAATTTAAATATCGCCAGAAACGCTTGCGACTTCAGAAATGTCATTCCCTGTTCCTTTTGTTTCAAAACGGGGGCTTTTTTCGTATCGATCCCTCGCAGGTAACCGGGGAATGATTTATTACCGAGCTTGTTGGTTCAAATAATCGATTCCCCAAATGCGTTCAACTACGCGAAAGTAAACTTTAATATTCTGGGCTAGAGATTGTTTTCGTTTGTTAATGGTACACATCTCCAGTTAATGGCTCGAAAGCGTGTAGAGTAGAAATATTTGGACAATAAGCGTTTGCTAAATTTCAATGGGAATTTATAGAGCACTAAATCGGGGAGTCATCGGGTCGGACATTAAAACACAGGTAATTCAGGCGCTATCCAAATATTTGACGCGAATTATTATGACTGCAAACAGACGCCTCACGAGATAGGTGTACGTTTAAAACGTTCGCTTTTAATATTTTTATGGACGGTCGAGAGAGTTACGATACAAGTTTCGCAATCATGGTATATATTTGAGTAACATACTGACTAAACCATTGTATTCTATTCAGAACATAGCTATAACTACTAAATGGATGTGAATCTTTGGAAAAAAGGGCTTTAATGATCAATATGCACCTATTTCACCGTCTCAGCTGTTTAAATACGCGGCTTCGTCTGATTTATACGATACCTGTTCTAAAAAGCACAATAAATATCAAGTTTTGTCTGTTTTAAGCACACGTGCTTTTAAAGCAAGAAACATTGGAGTTTTATAAATGGAAAGGACATTTTCGAGTGTCCCCCAGTTGGTCAGACTCCCCTATTCAACGCTCGTTTCTATTGAGCCCCGGTGTTGCAAAATGTCCCTAAAATGTCAGAGGAACTGTGTTACACTGCGGATTACAGACCTAGCTTTCGTGAGACCAGTGGAGACACCAATATATCTTAGAAAATAAAGCCGAGAGAGCACGTAGAGCTGTGCTCTCACTATCTCGCGTAGACATCGAGAGTGCACCAATGGGGTAGGATTTATCGTCTCGTAGTGCAAATGCTTATTTTAACTAATTTAGTATCAAACGTGAGTCAATTCTTAATATTAGGTTACATCGCTCTCAATGCCTGGGGTCCCCTCCAGGCTACATTGAGCCGTGGCAAAAAACCTGGACAAACGAAAAGGAACATCTACATCAACAACAGAACAAAACAAAATTAAACCAGGTAAATGTAAAAAAAAAACTAAAAGTTAGTTTCTCATCGTAGATGGTATGTAGCTATTTGTATGCAGGTGGGCAAATATAGAAGGAAATAGTGTTGTCGAACGCTGTAAGTTGCAATAAATAATCTTTACAAGATGTTCAGATTAGCGATAGGAGATAGCGCACGGACGCTCTACCTACGAGATCGCTTTATGGCACTTCACCGTCGTTTATCATAACTATTACACTTCAGCAATAAATATTAAATACATGGTTTCCGCATTCTAAGGTAGAAGACGTATGTTGTGCGATGGAAAATAGACGGCTACGCTGCCGAATGCAAGTAATGCAATGCAACACAGGCCACAGAATTGTACCTAGTACTTAGTTCAATTCCTTTATTCTGCGATCTATGACCGAAGTTAAAGAGCTGGCCGTTAGGAGCCCAGTCGGTTAGCTAGTATATGCCTGATATAAAGCACTCGGCTATCACTGGAAACTGTTTACGAGCGAGACGAGTGTTTTATGTCTGACAAAAAACGATTTTTTTTGTGACAAATATAAAGCTTAATAACAGGAAGTGCACAATGTTACTTGCAAACGTTCTTTTAAAAGTTATCCGAGAAAAGCGCTTAAAGCGTCTTAAATATTACCTGACCTGTATTTTTATTGGAACACATTTTCCCAATTTAAATCTGCTAAGTAAGCGCCCGCCGACAGATAACGCATCGGGCTAAAAATATGAAACGTTCAGTAAAAACGCGTAGGGTTACCATGTGACATTAAGAGGGCCATAAATTACTGCCACAGATAAACAGAAACGTGAGACCGAACATGCTAAGTAACACCTGCGAATTTTAAGATTCTGATATCGTGTTACGGACAAGTTTTGTGAAAAACTTACCTGGTGCTTTTATTGGAGGAGCCTTTTAAGCCTATTGATGTTTTGTTACATACAATGTATAGTTTGTCATATCATATTGTTACCTTTTAAATGTAGCTTAGCTTAGCACAATGTTAATCGCCTTCATAAGATTAATGTTACGCTGCGTCCGTAGGAAACACCTTAGACAACTCTACCGTGATTCCCGAGTAGTGCGAAAAGAGAAACAAACTTGGCAGCTGCACTGATTCACTGGACCTTGTAGTCGTAACTCGTAGCACTCACTGGATTTTCTTCATCGTCTACTTTTCCACTACTACTACCCGAGAGAATCTATATCCAGTGAGCCAGCCTATATGTAGGTAGCCTATAAAAATCGCCTTTATAGCTAATACCGATTATATTTTGCCTTAAAAAGCTCGTAAGCGCAAATGAAACAGTTACTAAGCATATGACCAACATTTTGGTATTTATTAAAGAAAGTTACTAAAATTATCACAAACAGGCTATGTTTTGTAGGGTCAGTACATAATGTACATATGTATTCGGACAAAGACATGCAGCAAAGTGCTGTTCGAAAAACGTGCAACACGATACTTTAGCTACCATTCTCGGCGTATTTGTTACGAGTCTCTGTTGATTTATCGACGCTGTTAAAATTATTTATAACATTCATGCTCACATTTAAGTTTAAATTCCCATACTTTAGATCAATGCATTGAATAAGGGGCGTTGCATGATGGCAATTCATATTTTGTTTAAAAGGATACCGAAATATTCGAGGTAAAAACGCTTGTAAGCGCTATAAAATGTAGTAGATATTGGAAAGATATAATATCATACAGTAGTTTATCTAACTGTGTTACATGTGTTCACGCTATCGGTCGATAAGATTTTTACAATCTTTATATATTTTTACAATGGCCAATGATTGTACTGATGAGATCGAAATCAAATTCTTGTATAACTTCTATTTATATTACTTTAGTATTCATGTAAACAAAAATAAATTTAGTTTTATCAGGATTAGGTATTGGGTAAGAACGTCACGAGAATGAGTGGGCACAAACCACCTCCGTCAATCCTACATTTGAATGTAGTTAGTTCAGTTCAAACTAGCGGCAAGATAAACACCTGCAACATGTCGGTACCTATATACATGTAAATAAAGTCATAAAATATACATTTTAAATTCAATGTAGGTGTTTCTTAACATGTCACATGACTAAGCCGATTGGCAAACTAATGATATTTACATGATACCTACAAGTCAACAAGCATAGTGATTTGAACGAAATGCGTTTTGGCATCACGTTCTCTACAGTTATATCCCTAAAAATTGATACTACCTACATATATAAGGTTGTCTGGTAGAGATCGCTTAATAGCGATAAGACCGCCTGTTGTTACCATTATTTACTTTGTGAAATCTGTTTCTGTACTTCTTTTGTGTGGTGCAATAAAGAATATTGTATTGTATAGTATATATGGGGTAACAAGTATAGTAGAGTAATTGTGCTAGTTTCCCGTCCAGGTCCAGTTTACCGTCCATTTGATTAAACTGCTGCAAATAAATGGGAAAAACTTTTTAAGGTCAACAAATTTTATATTTATAGTTTATTCTTTAGTAGATTTTTTAATTTTAAGCTTTTTTATTGGGAAAAACTTCAAGATAAACATATAAATAAGTATGGACGGAAAACTGACAAGAGTGGACGAAAACTATCAATCTAACTAATCACCCTATCAATTATTGGGAGATTTCCCTAATTAACTTTTAGTAACGATTAAGAGTTCCACTCCGCCGCTACAATTAGCTTTTTCTCAAGACTGCAGTTTTACACATTTGCTCTTAAGATTGGTTATAATTATAAAATGGTATCCTGTGACTAGGCCCTTGGTCGTGACGTGCGATGATCGATCAGCACGGCCATGTTTAATTACGCCTTATCGCGATGATTTATTGATATTGCTCCTATCGCGCGATAGCCGGTGACACCCAAATGTTTACCAATCGATTTTTAAAACGAACAAATTGAAGTCTTGAAAGTTGCTTTAACTTTTTAATTTTGTGTATAAAAAAACTTAAGTTAGCATTTCAAGCGGCTACTTGAGAAGTTGGAAACTTAGCCAGTTGTATTGTTAATGGGAGTTATTTCTCAAACTACTTATCGGAAATTCGATAACACCACTCAGTTTAAAAAACTTCTGTAGCATGAAATATGTGTCTGGAATTATTTTGTATTATAGTATTTATCTATGCATAAAACTTATCTGCGAGGATTTTCCTCAAGAATATTTATTTAATACTTACTAATGCATTATCAAACTATAATACAGTAAAAACCCATAAGAGGATTACATCGAAATAAATCCGCTAGAACACATCGATATAGGTAGGCACAGGCACGTTAAGATATGATTCTGAGCGTGTAGGTTATCTTTATCTTTACTATTTTTGAACGTAACAAATATTTGTTCAGTTATCTGTGGTAGATTAACTGTGTGCGGGTGGCGGGTCTTTATTTACGGACGGTCGATACTCGTTGCGTTTCCTTTAATCACTGCAACGACTGCAGTAGCCTTATCGATAGAACCGTTGCTTACTTTATGCGAACAGTCCTTCGGTTGATAACATTTGACATGGCATATACATCCCAGTCGCTTTAATCAAACGTAGACTTATGTAGAACTTCATTATTTAGCGTAGGTAAGACCATTCCTTCGGTAAGACTTAGTTCTTACGTTCTCTTTATTCCAGCACGGTTAGTTTCACCTTCGGGGAAAGGGTTTTTTTTTGCAAAACTGGCACCTACGTTAATTCCTAGGATTATATAGCCGATTAGACTCCCGGACCCACAAACCAAACGGAAAAAAACTATCACGAGGAAGATCCCTAATCGCCAGTAGCGATAATCTCAGGCCATGAATATAGTTTTAAATTTATTTGTCTATCGTAAAAAGGGCATAGTTAAGTCAATGGGTGGGCCGAAGGGGCAAGTATAAATAATTTGATAAATAGTGACGGTAGCACAGCGGGCGACGGACGCTCGTTATAGTTACTAGTTCCCTTGACGACATGGGATCACTGCAAGATGTTCATCTGCCTATTAAAATAATAGACGCCATATTGAATCTTGCATTGAAAAACACCTTCGAATTTCTTGTCTATGGTCGCGGCAAAAGACCGGTATCAGAAATATTTTGATACCGGTTTTGTTTGATGCCACATTAATTAAATAAAGCTACATACAATAACATTTGTGATTTTCGCTTTAGTTTATTTTTATTGTAACAGTTACATTCAGGCTGCACAGATGCTGGTTGCATTTTGTTAATGCTATATCAGCATCGTATAATTATGCGCCTCATAAAAAGGGGCGGTAATGTGAACATTTCATTATAGGTATGTAAAATGTGTACATTGTAGTTACAGGGTAACTGCACGCGTGCCGTCAGCCCAAAAATAATGCGTACATTTGTGTTAATTAACGGGTTTTATGAGTCTAGGCCATCCGCATTAGCAAAGCACGCTAATTTCCATTCATAAGCAAGGTAAATTACAGGGTTACCACATTTTTCTTCAACAAAAAAAATGTAAATTTGCATACTTACCGCATACACTTCATTCCAGTTACAATATAGATACCTACAAGGTTAGGTTATGGTTAGCATGCGTATTTTTGACATAAAACGTGGATGCAACTTTTTTTTTTTGCTTTAGATTTTTTCTTTTCTGTTTCCTCCAAAATGCCGATGACTGCACATTTAATCATCCCCCTTATTTATAAACGACTTCCAGACCTCAATTAGTTAATTTATGTTTTGTCCGTTTCTAACAAACACAACTGTTAAAGTGACAGATAAGAACAAAACATAAATTAACGACCTAATTGAGGCCTGGGAGACTAGGGTTGCCAGGTGTTTTTACGGGTGTGTCCGGGCAAATAATTCCTCGTCCGGCCTGTCCGGCTTTTGTCTGACTTACGCTACGCGCCAGTCACGCCAGTGGCACGATTCGAAAGACCAGCATGTCCGGCTTTTGGGATCAAATGTCCGGCTAAATTAAGCGCGGAGTCCGGCTTTTTCATTTTTGGGCCTGGTAACCCCATGGGAGACGTTTATGAATTAGTTTATCACTGAGTTTCACAGGGAAATATTTTGACAATTAGAATATATCTACTTTTTAGGGTTCCGTAGCCAAAATGGCAAAAACGAAATGGTGTTTCGTCATGTCCGTCCGTATGTCACAGCCATTTTTCTCGCAAACTATAACACGTACCTTGATAAAATGTTAATATAAGGTGTCTTTTGTATGCCGCTACTTAGTTGTGTAGTAAATTTGCTGAAAAAAATATTATTGAGGGGGCACTCTATACATGTAACTAAATGTAAAAAAAAATTGTTTCACAAATTACATAAATTGATAGGCCTTTAAAAATTACATTGAGGCTTATTAAACATTTTTAAATTTAGTGAATATTTTATTCGAAATAATCATTAATCATCCCAAAAATCAAAAAAATGGTGTCCTCGCCCTGTAACTTTTAACCCGCAGATCCAAAAATTATTCCTTCAATGAAAATTATTTTGAACATTACCGCTTATTTCGAGTTATCTCCAAAAAACTTCTTTAAGGGCACAGATACGACCTTTTCATATTAGTTTTTTCGATAGTAGGTACGGAACCCTCCATTATGCGTGGTCCGACACTCACTTCTTTTATAGTCGCGTCGACAAATGGATAATATTATCCACATCGATAAGCGACTCTAATAGCGCTAGTAACCCTAGGCACGTTACATACAAACGGCGCATTGTCCACACCAAATGTTTGCCTCTCGTCCGTCGAACCCGCTTTTACTCGCGCTCAAATAAGCACTAATTATATTTAATGCGTTTTACCTGTAATTAGGAGGTGTTAGAGTACGTGGAACACTCGAGTGCGAGAGCTTTATGGGCGCTGGCGAATACAAACACGGATGAATCTAATGTCTATTGTAAACAAGGGTGTTGCGTAAAACAGTACAAATCATGCGTTCGGTCTATTTATAAATGCTTTGTAATCGACTTAGCTTTTGCTTCTTGTATAGATTGACCTCTGAATTCATAACTATGTGTATGCTCGTCGGTACATATTTAATGTTGTTACTGGACACAAGTAGTTTTGAATAGCACCCTGAGTGCTGGTTGTTTGACTTCAATGAAAACAGTGTAGCGTTCGTTTTGTGTTTTACGATAAACATATCTTTTGTCTAATACACTACCTTTATTACTATCTTTCTATAGCTACCTAAACACCCATCTAGCTAGGTACTTATTTTTCATTTTAGTGATTCTATCAGGTACCTACCTCTACTTACGTTAATGTGGGACTGAGGTAGGTACCTACCGCGCTCAAGGTATTTCATTAAAATTTATGATACAGTCTTGGTGTATAAAATTATATACCATTTATAGCAAGGTACTGTGATTGAATGAATAAAATTAAGCGGCACTGCAGTAAATGCGGTAATGAACGCTACCCATTATGCGGATAGGCGTTAATGAATAATCCATTTAAGTGACCATAGGTGCCAATACAGGTATAACTTGATGATGACTACTGTAACCATTAAAATACTTAATAGGCATTATAATACTTCCCGGATTAATTACGAGGCTTTATTAGTCGTTACTCCTGTAGGTAGGTTAAGATTAGTTCTGGTTCATAGACAAGTAAGTTTAAATAACCCCTAATTAAAACACTATAGGCTTTTTTCGTGGCTGTTTGCAAACATTCCTTTGCTCAACCTTCAAAGACATTTAAAAAATTAAATTAAAAAGTAAACACATGGCGTAGGGCGGGAATCCGCAGACACTGCAGTGACAGTCCGACATCGACACCGTGCAGTTAATATCTTCGACAGGAATATGGGCGAGGAAAGTACGAGTAAAAGATCGTAAATAAAGCCGTGAGTCAGTCCCCGAGCGTTCGCTCTATTTTCGACTTGCAAATGAGAAAGTGCATCGACAGTGAATAACCTATAGGTACCGGGTTTAGTGCTATGGGACAGTTTTGTCTAGCTTTTTATGTCTATGTAGGAATAAGGCGTGTAGATCAGTTCAGAGGTAGATAGTTTTTATTAGATTTCAAGCACCGTGAATTATGGGTAGAAAACGCAACGTATAATTTTTGTTTTAGTTTTGTTTTTTATTTTTGTTCGTATTTCGTTTTTATTTTGTATTTATTCTGTTACCTATTAAGGAACATAATGACTTGAGAACACAGTATCTACCTACGGATTATGCATAACTGTGGATATTGGAGCCTTTCAGTGTAGACAAAACGATAAGAGGGTTAAGATACCTATTTCGTGGGAGTAGGTGGTACCTAATCCTCTTGTGGAACTGAAGTACTCACGCTCGTTAACCATTAAGCAAAATCCTCCAGTGCACTTACTGCATAATATCAACCTATGTCAGGATAATCTGTTATCAGTATTAGGTACCTATTTTATAAAGTGGTCAGGCCAAACAGGTTGGTATAGTTATAGCACCTGCAGGTTATGTCAACAGCACTCGAGGGTGCACTGAGCCGCTGCAGCCGCATTATCTCGACCACTTATCGCTTTAAAACAAATCCGGCTTATCTACAATTAGACACGTAAATTACGTCGACTTTGAATCAATATCCGATAGGACACCTACCGCTCGTTAGCCAAGCCGCTTTCCACACACAACGGGCACTTCTTGCACTACACCTCACCGTCTTTTAGACCACCTAATTGAATCCATGTTATCATTAAAGTATCGATCAGTCACACGCGGCAGTACGTTTCTCAGCGACGCGTATATTTTTACATTCGCTTTAGATATTTTCGACAGTCGTCCAGTTGAGCACTCACACTAGCACGGATGGGTTTAATTAGTAAGATAGTGTTTCACTGTTTTTAATAACTTGTAGTTATGGATCAGCTGAGCGATTGTTTCAAACAATAATAGAGTTTGCGAACACTGACGGAAACAACGACGCGCATAGAACTCACGGCGCGCGGAGAGGGACTGAGCGAGCGAATGAAGTGAATGAACGAGGGAGCGTTTCGGGGCGGTAAAGGCCGCGCGCGGGGCAGAGTAAGTTACTACCCGGCGTCCGCTAGATGGCGTTAGAAGTAGTTTTTTCCTATCTCCGCGTCAACGCAAAAGTTCACGAGCTCGACGCTCGAGCATTAAAGCTTAGGGTATTTTTCTTCCGCTTTAATAATTCCGCCGCCGAGACCGGCCGCTTACAAATTACGAAAACGTTTTCAAATTCATTTTCATCAAACGTTTGCTCACCGATTTACGGGCGTCGCTTGCGTACGCCGATGTCCGGAATCAATTTGCACGAACGCCCGGGGCTTTTAAGATTTCACGTTAGCCAACAATTTCATTTTGTCAATAATCGCTGCGGAAATTAGTGTGTACATTGCATTTGCTGAGGTTTGTTCGATTTCTCGGTAATGTAAAAATTCTATTAAGCGTCGGATTGGGCCGGACGAGTAGGTAATCGAGAATGAAAATCGATTAAAGTTGGTGGAGCCGGGACGTCTATCTGAAGGGTCGATCTGGATGAAACTCATTTTCGGCGGTTCATTCCCTCTGAATGAAAATAAAGAAAACATTCGGATTTCCTATCTCTTAAAAGCTTAACTTGGAATTACTATTTCAGCATCAATCTGCAAAAGTTCCCATTTAATGAATGTTAATAACAGAACGAAGGCTTCTGTGATTCATAAAATGACAAACATTTTACAGTCCGTTTCACATAAGTATGTAGGTACAACCCTATTCAGAGTTCACGCATGAAAGTTCCAAAATAAAAGCCGTTTTGTTCCTTTGTTTTTCCGCAACCTGTGTTCGCACTAAAACGCCTGAAAGATAAAATTGAGCTATTTATTTCCGGTTACAACAATATTATTATAATGTACTTGAATAAAACGTATTAATAAAAGGCGTTAGTGGCGCATAAACAAGGCTTGTCTATGACAGATGATACGCGCACCCATAAACAATAGAGTGGCCGCGATACGGGAGCGATAGCCGCTGATTTATGGTCGCTGGAACGCCTTAAATCAATTACTATGACGGCCCATAGAGTAGTCGATATGCAGAGATAGAGCGCGATAGTGAGTAGATAGATACCCAAGTTGGTGTCCGTAAAGGCTATTCTCACTCTTGTGGAGATGTCTTGGCGAAATATATTCGTCAATCAAATAATTTCAAAGCCAGTATATTATCAGTGCGGTGCGATGAAAACTGATGAAAGATACCGGTTGTCGGCCACTTATGCGAGTTGCCGAATTCAGCAGTGATTTTATCCTAATGCTGTACCACGTCACAATTAATTGCTGCAATTTCCTAAGATAGTCTTCGTACCTTTAACTCATAAATAATAAAAAAATATTTATCGTAAAAATCATGTAAATTAACTCTTCTTTATCTAAAAGGCCGGTTACACCTTTATTAAAAAAACCGGCCAAGAGCGTGTCGGGCCACGCTCAGTGTAGGGTTCCGTAGTTTTCCGTCCGTCACAGTAAGTGTCCCCACTTAAGAGTTAATAACACCGCCATGTAGGATATGATACGTACAGCGAGTTCCACGTACAGCGACATCTATCGGCAAATTAAGTAAACTATTGCGCGCGAGCTTAAAGTATGGAAGATGATTTTTATGGAATAATTCTTTATTGCGTGAACCAATTTTCACCGTTTTTACTTTATTTGAAAGCACGTCATTTCATTGTAATTTTGTAGAAATTACAGGTACAATAAACACCTGCTTATACGGTTAAATTACAAACTTAGTTCAGAAATTATTTTGTAATTATTTTTCAAAAACTATTCATCCTATCAAGTTCAAAATAATTTTCCTAGAAAGTTTTTATAAAGTTCTACTTTTGAGATTTTTTTCATATTTTTAAAACTTATGGTTCAAAAGTTAGAGGGGGGGGGGGGGGGACGCATATTTTTTTACTTCTGGAGCGATTATTTCCGAAAATATTTACATTATCGAAAAATGATTTTAGTAAACCCCTATTCATTTTTAAATACCTATCCAACAATATATCACACGTTAGGGTTGAAATGAAAAAAAAAATCACTCCCCACTTTACGTATAGGGGAGGTACCCTAATAAAAAAAAAATTTCCACTTTTTATTTTACCACTTTGTCGGCGTGATTGATATACATATTAGTACCAAATTTCAGCTTTCTAGTGCTAACGGTCACTGAGATTATCCGCGGACGGACGGACGGACGGACGGGCAGACATGGCGAAACTATAAGGGTTCCTAGTTGACTACGGAACCTTAAAAAGTATTATATCTCCAAGAGCAAACTGTAAAAAGTAAAATGTAAGACTTTTAATTCTGGATATTTAATTAAGTAGGTAACCATAAAGCTGATTAAAATTCAGTGGTGATATAACAAACTAATAAAAATATGTAGAATAGAACAATTAGGTGTGCCTAATTGCCTATAGTCGAGTTCATACGTGTTTGAACCTTTCGAATATAAATGAAGTTACAATGTTTGTAAAATATTGAGGAATTAAGTAGGCGCATAACATAGTTGGGGAACACTTATAAGCATAATTATGTAACTGTGGTTTGTGCGAGAGCGAAATGATAAACAGAATACATACCTAATATTGAAAATAATAGTATTGTGATAGCAGTTATCGAACAAAAGTTGATTAAGTAAAATTAACAAGGACAATTAAATAGTAATATAAATACGATAGTGTCGTTTGTCTGACCTTCCGAGATAGGAGACCATCATCCAAGTTTATCAAATATAGGGCCGGTTGTATAGGTACAATAGTATTTTTTCTACTCGTCGACTATAATGCTTGAATTGAGAATTTGTATATAGACCGCATATTTTAGCATCGTTGACTATGCTGAAATGGATTCTCATACAATATTATAGCATGGTCGGGGGTTCATTATGTCATATGATTGTATAATTTAATAATCCATACAATGTGATATATAGTACGAGGGTCATGCCAAAAGAAGTTAGATACTCCATGGTCATTTGAACGATACTGGCCAGTTATACACCATTGTTAAGGCCGGTTATTTGCTTATAAACATACATCGTTATCGCGAGAGAAAATACAAATGTGTTGAAGAATATGTATAACAGAATGTCCGTTTAATATAAACAGAATATTATGCCTACACGTCTTAGCCTCTAAGAAGTTCTTCATATCTAGCACAATGTTTTTACTAGAAATGATCAATCAAACTCGACTTGCTCCTTTTCTACGTTCGTTAAAGTGCGTCTTTTTGAGTACAAAAATTTCGTTTAACAGAAGATTTATTTTTTATGAAAATTACGAGTACCTAACGTTTATTTTTGAGAAAAAAATACTCTTCGTGTGTCTAAAATAATCCTTTATTTACAAGTCTAGACAAATCGAACATGAATGAGAAATGTTTTGAATAACAGGTGACTGAATAGGTTGTCGTTAGGATTGCGTGGTTAATATTTTTAGTATGTACTATAATCAAGTCGATTACGAAGTTTAGATATTAGAAAAAACATCGATAAATTTTGAACTTGTAGGTACAAACGTTTTGACACTACTGTCACTTCTGTTATTTCTTATTTGTCATAATCTTTGACTACTGTCAAATCGTTTTTGCTCCCGCGATAACGACGTATGCTTATAAATTTAAAAATGGAACACTTGGAAAATCTTAGGATTCTTTTTGTAATTTTTTTTTTTCTGGTTAATTTTGGGGGGAATTTTCCGCAACAATGGAACTCACTCGACGTGATTTTCGTGTTATGATTTAAAAAAGGTTTAAACCCTCAAGAGTGTTTTGATCTTTTAGTCTCGACCTTTGGCGAGTCTGCGTGTTCACGTGCAACTGTTTTTAAGTGGTTTGCTGAATTTAAAAGAGGACGGGAGAGCTTTGAAGATGAGGCGAATACCGGACGGCCGCCAACCGCAGTCACTCAAGAAAATATACAGGCCGTGGAAAAAAATATTCGTGCGAATCGACAAATTACATATGTAAAGCTCGATCGTGAACTGGGCATTGGATCAGCAGCATTGCAAACTATAATTCATAATCAACTGTCCCTTCATAAGCGTTGTTCAAGATGGGTGCCGCACAAACTCACCGATTTACAGAAAGACCGTCGCGTGGATTGGTGCGAATTTATGATAGATAAATTCGACGCTGGCGAGAAAAAAAACGTATATGATATACTTACAGGTGACGAAACATGGCTATATAACTACGACCCCGAAACAAAGCGACAGTCCACAGTATGGTGTTTTGAAGATGAGCCGACGCCAACAAAATGTCGCCGAACCCGAAGTACACAAAAACAAATGGTTGCCTCATTTTTCTGCAAGACGGGACATATTGCTACGATAGTGCTAGAAGATCAAAGGACAGTTAATTCAGAATGGTATGTGACAGTTTGTGCCCCAAGAGTACTGTCAGCTTGGTGTAACAAGCAGCCGAAGTCGGGAACCCAGCACCTGCTCTGGCACCACGACAACGCTGCCCCGCACACTTCTGCTAGAACATTTGACTATTTCAGCTCAAAAAACGTGACTATTCTGCCCCACCCGCCATATTCCCCTGACATAGCCCCCTGTGCAATTTACCTTTTTCCAAAGATTAAAGAAAAATTAAAAGGAAAGCGATTTGAGAACAAAGAAGATGCCCTGGCTGCGTATAATTATGAAATTTCTGAGGTGTCTAAAGAAGAGTGGTCATCGGTATTTTCTAAGTGGTTTAGACGGATGGAAAAGTGTAAACGTGTTCACGGTAAATACTTCGAAAAAATAGATAGCTGTAATAAAGAATAAAGTCTGTAACTTTTGAGTATCTAATTTCTTTTGGCATGACCCTCGTATATAGGTAATGAAGAGCTTTTCAGTTGAGTACCGCCTAACTAAGGTACGAGATTGAAAAGCTTAATTAACTACTTATGTCACTATTGTATACAATACCTTTTCTATGAGTTCTCAAAATAGGCAAGCCGGTAAGAATTAAGTTCGACAAATGCACTACAACATGCTCTATACAATTTAGTGACTTTAATCTCCCGGTTGTGCTATAATATTGTATGAAATATATTTCAGCAAAAATGATGCTAAAATATGCGACCATAAAAGCTCCATCGAAAAGTATGCGCTATTAGTTCGGTCTACAAAGTCTCAATTCAAGTCAAGCATTATAGTCGACGAGTAGAAAAAACCGTTTATGGGAATCGTACACTCTTAGCAATTATCACATAAAATTCGGGTAGTTTTGAGGCACTTCCGATAGTTCACTGTAATTCCAAAAATCACTCATAATTACATCATATCACTCTGTTTTCGGTATTACCATATTCACAAGGAATTCGGAATGACCCAAATATTACTTAGGATCTTACTAACTTTCGAAATTATAATATCTACTCTGACGTCTCTGACATTGGAAAATCCATTTCTTCGATGACCTGGTCAAGTAGGTACCGCAGAGCACATCTTATTCATTTTGTTCATCATAATTCATAACTATAATAAAACTGAAGTTTTAAAACTTACATGTAAATCCACTAAGATATGATCGTCCTAACTAGACACATTCTACACAATTAGTATTGAACGGCTAGAGACAACACAGCAAGTAAACTAAGCTGCAAACTAGACAAACTCCTAGTTGCGGCTACCAGGCGGCCAGAGGCACGAGGAGCCACAACAATGGAACGTAGGCAAGCCAGAGCGGTTCCTATAACATAACGAACATATGCTACATGCTAACCAGTATATGTGTTTTCTTCGTAAGGACGTATTACGGCGAGCTCATGCTTATACCTGGTTAGTTTGAGGCAATATATGTGAAAGCCATAGTAATAACGTCCTAGTAATCTACAGTTAAAACACACAACTCTACAAGCCTTTATATGAACCATAGGCCCTTTCGGTTTCGATGCATTACTGTTAAGTTTAAAGAGCGTAACTGTATGAAGGTTTATTGGCAGATGCGTCGTTGTGTAACTAAAAAACTCGCGGTTGACTAGTTCAGTAACTTTAGCTTACACGATTTGAGCTAAGACGATTCAACTGAAATAGGAAATACATGTGGCGGTGCTAACAATAGTTTGAAAGGAAGTGTTCATAGCTATAAATAAATATGGGTATTTCTTCCTTCGGTTGATTTATTTTTAATTAAAGTGTTCTTATCCAGAAATCATGTGATTATTAGTAATTTTTGTACTGTTATTACCAATTAATACTTGTACCTACATTACTTATTATGAGGAGTAGAATCTACGTTTTAATTTTTTGCTCTTATTACAGGCCACACCCGGTATGTACAGATGTAATTAAAATTAAATTAAATTAAAATTATGTACAATGTAATTTATGGATAACTGTTATTGGCCATCTGTTATGTAACCATTTATATGTAATACTTTTATTTAAGGCAGTTGTTGTCCTGAACATCAATAAATACATAAAATAAAAAAATAGTCGAAAAGTAGGCAAAATATGATCACATAATTTCTAAGTAGTATGTATAGCGATACCACGAGAAAAGTGATGTTGCCGAATAAATACTTCTCAGCCAGGTTCCTTGGTCTAGCGTCGATTATTTCAATAAGTAATTACCCAAATCCACACGGTAAGAAATGTAAAACTACTTAATAATTAAGTACATTTTTTAAATCTTTATAAGTTCGAAAGTAGCAAAGTAGCACAGCGTATCCAGCCAACAACACCATTAAAATCGACAGTAAAACGCTACCATACCAGACAAATTTCAGCTACCATATCAGACAAATCAGTTTTCATAATGCATCGGTCACGCCTCAGAATAGTCAGAATGTAAACAAGGAGACGATATACTGATGGGTTTTATCTCTTAGCTAATTGATTTTTTACAGCTTTTGCAAAATGTGTTTAAATATGGATTCTTGTTTAATAGTTTAAAAAAAACACGCAAATCTTGCGCAGATTTAAGTAGATGTAATACTTACATATATGTTTTACATAACCTACTAGACCTATTAAATACGTTGAACAAAACTCAGGTTACCTTCATTGAATTAGCAGGCCTATTTATGCAAACAACAATTTCAATCAGCTAGAAATGGACCTGTCTAGACTAGGTCTTACCTACTGTATTGCCTAGCTCCTAAAGGTTTTATGGTTATATAAATTGGCGGTGAATTGAGTGCGTTCTAGGTACGGAACATACACGTAGCTTTGCTGATAAACTTGGTAAATTTAATATGTACTCTATGTCCTACAATCCCTTATGAAATATTAATATCTGAACAAATTGTATAAATGTATGCCAAAGTGATTTAGTAATTTGATTGTTCCCAATCATACCCATGCCGCTAATTCTCGTGTTACTTAATTACGCATTAGAATTGTATTAACGTTTTATTTGTAAGTTTGTTTGTTCTAATAATGCAAAATGTTCCTAAAAAATAATACTAAAATCAATCAGTTATGATATGTTACTTATAAATCTAATAATCTATTTTATTAAAAAAAAATCGTTTGTTAAAATTAAATAAACAAAAGAATGTTGTGTTTTTGTGTTTAATTAATAAAAGAATAAATACGTGTCCAAATTTTGGGACAGTGTAGGTAACTAAAGAACTCCAGAACATTATTTTTTTACTTGTAAAACCCCTTATTAAAGTTTAATAGCACCACTGTATCTAAGTATATAATCCATATCCATCCATACTAATATTATAAATGGGAAAGTGTATGTGTTTGTTTGTTTGTCCGTCTTTCACGGCAAAACGGGGCGACGAATTGACGTGATTTTTTAAGTGGAGATAGTTGAAGGGATGGAGAGTGACATAGGCTACTTTTTGTCTCTTTCTAACCCCCCACTTCCCTAAAATGGGGGGTGGAAGTTTGTATGGAGCATTCCGGGGGGCAAAGGGGAACCGTGTTACCCCGAATTTAACGCGACCGTAGCCGCGGGCAAGAGCTAGTAATATATAATGCAGGTTCTTATTAGCTTCGATTAAATAGAATCCAAATCTTAAATCTTAAACTGAATAAACTTAATAAACATGTTACCTATTTATCATTTGAATAATGTGTCTCGGCTTAGGCTGATGATATAAATTAGAATTTAAAGTAAATTACTATGTTGTAAGTACATTTGTCTGCATTAGGTATGAAACCCGTCTGTAATAGGAAGGTATTAGTATAATAGGCACCGTCGCGTAGGTAGGCCTATTTTAGTAGCTTAAGACTATTTTAATTATGAGAACTAGTTTTGTGTTCGAATATTTCAGAATATTACAACATTCAGGGCGGTATTTTTGTTTCTACTGTTGCTAATTTAAATAAAAGCCCTTGAGGGACTGACGAACAGACTCCAGTCTCCAAGTGAACCTAGGTGGGAACCTAATACGATTATCTTTCAACCTATTTAGGTACCGTACTCACAAAATATGCGGATGAAAGTGATGAATATGTGTTTATGTGAATTTATACTTATACCAATAACTCGTTCGAAGAATCGAAGATTTTACTGGTCGGTTGAGCGAAAAGATACTATCACTAAGTACAAACTGCTAATCGAATCAAAAAGCACTATGCGGGCGACCACAAAATCACAAGACGTTTCTTTATGATATTCCTTTTAAGCCTTTTACAACCTTAAATCCTCCAAACAAAACCGCATACTTTATTGTTCTAACATTAACGTATAAACAGACGTAAGCGACTCTGATTCTGTTCAGAAGCCCGACATTTTGTTTAACGAACTGTAAATATTAAGTGGAAACCATTGATTTATTGCGATGCGGGCTACCGGTGCGGTTCCATAGTAGACATGTTACAATAGTAATAAAGAGTAGGGGTGTGAATCGTTTGTTAATTAATTGATTATCTTATCTGTTAATCAATGTAACAACAGTTTTAGGTTAATTTATTCGATGCCAACATCTAAGTTACCTACACCTTTTAAATCAGCATCGTGCATAAGTGTATACCGTCATTAAAGAAGCTTAATCTTAAGAATCCTAATTATGATGCTTAATACGGTAATACACTATCTTAAATTAGTTTAACAACTTTTTTAGGATGCTTAATTTCAAAATGTGTAATCGGCTCCAAGACCACTATTTAATCTTCAAAGCTTTGCGCACTAGATTCACAGACAATAATATTAAAGAGATTAGTCTCTGGCCCAATTCCAAGCGTTAATGTTGTCTGTGTCATTAATTATGGCCGAACAAGGCTTTCAACAAGGTCCTGGGCATTGTGAGTGGACATGTGTACGATTAATTAGCTATTAGTGAGCTAGTATTTATGGTTATGCCTTGTACTAATGGTATTTAGGTTCTATCCAGGGTGCGTCGTTATGGACTACCGTCGTAATAAAAAAAATTATAATATGTAGAAATATACATACTGTGAATGAACCATTACGGTTTATGTGAAACTGCTCAAGCATAAAGAGAAAGGTGCCATTTTATGTGATAGATGTATTAAGACTAAGTAGGTAAGGTAGGTCTAGGTAGGTAGGTGCCTAGCTCTCTGGACTCAGAAGAATAGTTTTTAATACCTACTTTTAAGTTTTGACTTTGACACATCAGTTAAACCTGCGGCTATGTTTTATAATAATGGTTTATGTCCAGTTACTCTACCTCTACAGATCGATACAGTTGCTTTATGCTCCTGAAAAGCAATTAAAACGGGCAAGCATGTGTGGAAAATTCTATACGAAATGTCCAGTTTTCGTTGTCCTTAAGTATATTTAAATATCAAATTATTTCTACCAAACGGCGTTACTCAGCAGACTGCTCGCGCTCTGAGTAATGGGACCAAGAAATAGTAACAGCACCAACCGTGCCATTTCACATTTCTGACGGGAGTAACAAATTCCAAGCTTAAGTGGACTTAAGCTATGAATCCTAAAGTCTCTTCAATGTGTTTGCCATATTTCAGTATGCCTCATTGCTTAAAGATTAGTTGGAATTATAGAAACCCCTTGAACATAGCTCGTTATTTTACTATTGTTAAAGAAACAAAAGCAAAAGGGTTCAATCTGATTTGAGATGGGCATTAATCAAGTTCACATGATTTTGATCATTTACTTACCAAGTAACAAAATCTAGCAATTGTCCACAGCTACTCCCATTAATATAATAATAATGGTATATGTTATTCCATACATATTTGCAATACCAATAGCTACATGACTAACTCACAAAACCTGTTATCTTCTAATCGCCATCCCCTCGACATTGTCACCGTCGCTTCCCGGAAAGCTGGGTTGTCAATCGCCTACCTGCCGTAATCTGTTAGCTGTCAATGTGACAGATTGACATATACTCGACAAGCAATATTAGCCTTTATTCCTTTAAATTAAGGTTCGTGGCGTTTATGTGTATCTACGGGTCCATCGTGTGACGTAGTAAGCCTTCCCTTGTTCTTTTCGCGACAGTTTTGGTGTTTAAGACGATTTTAGGATAAAAATTGACATTGTATAAAAATAAATGGACTATAGAGTCTACTTAAATATTGAAGTAGATTAGTAAGGTTAAAATAAAGACAATGCTGGTAAAGGAATTTACAGAACTAGGCATACCTACTATTTAATTGAGGAAATCATATTTTATTAGAAAAAACATATCTAAGTAGTTTCATTGCTTTATAAATATTTGTGTATTTTTTTTAACTTGGAGTACAAATCTGTCACGGTCATCAAAATTTCTTGTTTACATTAAGTAGTTATACGATTAGGATTAATAGGATTTTTTTAGTTTTTGTCGTTAATAAAAACAAACTCATTCCCACGACCAGCGAACGCTAATCTACTAACTCTACTATATAATTCCAAAAATACCCCCATCCCAATAAAACAAGCAATTACTAACTGTTTAAACAGCCACCAATCAAAATTAACTAAATATAACTAACTGGTCGCCCGGAACTAATAAACTGGAGTTAGTGTTATTTAAACCACGTTTAGTTTTAACAAAGAGAAGCTGGATTAAGAAACATCTGGAGTTTAATGCAGGCTGTGTGCGTAACTTTGACGCCTGTCCCATAAAATTTACAATATGTACCTACATATGTGTGCATGTAAAGCAATATAGGTATTATCAAACATATTGGAGTAAAATAGAAAAATAAATAATCACCCCCTTGTACATACATAGGTACATATTTATGTATTATACAATTGAATATGCAAAACATTGCATATCATAAAATCGCTTGCTTACGTTTACGGGCAAATTTAATTCTAGACACCTTAAAGTTCTAATTTATAGATATGGCCGCAGCTTTTTAAATTTATTTAATCCTTCAATGATTGAGTTTGGGATAATTTGATAGAATTTTTAATTTTATGTTAAACACGAACCTGTTGATTACGGTAGGTCCGGTAAGGTAAGGTGGGGTAGGTGAAAATAGTGGTTTCCTTTATAGAATGGTATATTTGTTAGATTTAATTTGGGGTCTTTTCCTGAGTAGATATTATTGCCATCTGATACGAGTATTAACTTACTTTTATTCATGTGTAACTTCATCTCGAAAAAACCAATATTTTGATCAGAGACCCTAAAATTGTGACTAATGCTCCACATAGCCATGTCATGGGGTCACATGGGTACAGTACGTCAGTTGCGTTGCGAAACAAACCGTATAGGGCCACGCGCGTGTCCGATCCTTATTCGTCTACTGAGGCCACCAGGCGAACTATCAAGCATAAACCTGTGCCAGACTTTCATATTTTTATGAGGATAGCTAAATTATTTTGGAGACACGTAAAATCCATTCACAACATATAGGTAAGTACTTCATTTTGTCTACGAATTTTTATGATTGATCCTTGGGTTTACCTTTTTTTTTGTGGGATTTTGTAGCTTTTACGTACCTTAGTCAGTATTACCTTTACATTTAAGTTAATTTAAAGGATTTTAGAAAAAATCGGCCCGTGTCGGGCCACGCTCAGTGTAGGGTTCCGTAGTTTTCCGTCCGTCACAGAAAGTGTCCCCACTTAAGAGTTAAAATAACACCGCCATTTAGGATATGATATGAGCGTTCCACCTACAGCGACATCTATCGGCAAATTAAGTAAACTATTGCGTGCGAGCTTAAAGTATGGAAGATGATTTTTATGGGATAATTCTTTATTGCGTGAACCGATTTTCACCGTTTTTACTTTATTTGAAAGCACTCATTTCATTGTGATTTTGTAGAAATTACAAGTACAATAAACACCTGCTTATACGGTTAAATTACAAACTTAGTTCAGAAATTATTTTGTAAATTTTTTTCAAAAACTATTAAACCTATCAAGTTGAAAATAATTTTCCTAGAAAGTTTTTATAAAGTTCTACTTTTGAGATTTTTTTCATATTTTTAAAACTTATGGTTCAAAAGTTAGAGGGGGGGGGACACACATTTTTTTTTACAACTGGAGCGATTATTTCCGAAAATATTTACATTATCAAAAAATGATTTTAGTAAACCCCTATTCATTTTTAAATACCTATCCAACAATATATCACACGTTAAGGTTGAAATGAAAAAAAAAATCACTCCCCACTTTACGTATAGGGGAGGTACCCCAATAAAACATTTTTTTCCACTTTTTATTTTACCACTTTGTCGGCGTGATTGATATACATATTAGTACCAAATTTCAGCTTTCTAGTGCTAACGGTCACTGAGATTATCCGCGGACGGACGGACGGACGGACGGACGGGCAGACATGGCGAAACTATAAGGGTTCCTAGTTTACTACGGAACCCTAAAAAGCTAGCATAGAGAAACTCGACTTCGAGTAAGCACTTACATTATAGTAATCTATACATAATTACATATAATAAACGCGTAAGGAGAAAAAAAATGTACATTGAAGATATTCTCGAAAAACTTATTCGGGGGGGTCTTAGAAACGTTGACTGAATACATTTGGAAGGTATGGATGTTTCTAAAGTCACTCGGAGTTGGGAAACCTTCACAAAGTTCAATTAGCAATAACGTTGACCTCAACCAACTCAACCTGCACTTCTCATCTTCTGCCACGTTCTCTGGGCCAGTCAAAAGGGATACCCTTGACTCTCTTTCCAATACCCCCGCCCCTAACTATCCACCTTTCTCTCTTGTCTCATTTACGGACAGTGATGTTAAGAAGAACGTAATAGCCATCTCTTCGAACGCTGTCGGTGTTGATAACCTCAGCCGAAACATGATCCTCCCTCTTATTGACATCTTAGTTCCTGTAATCACGTGTATCCTTAACTGCTCCATCTCTTCACATATTTTCCCGTCACTTTGGAAAGATGCCGACGTTATTCCTTTGCCCAAAAAGTCCATTACCACCTCCTTTTCAGACTACCGTCCAATATCCATCCTTCCTTTCCTCTCTAAAGTTCTTGAGCGTCTTGTACACCAACAGTTGACTTCTTTCTTGAACAGACATGAGCTCATGAACCCCTTTCAGTCCGGTTTTCGTGCAGGGCATAGCACAACCACCGCCCTTGTAAAAATTACCGATGACATTCGGGCAGGCATGGATAATCGCAAGTTCACGGTTTTATCACTTTTGGATTTCAGCAATGCTTTTAACTCGGTTGACTTCGATATTCTACTAGGCATATTGCGTTCTCTTAATGTATCTCCTGCAGTAATTGATTGGTTCCGTAGTTACTTAGTAGGGCGTCGGCAGCGTATAAAGGTGGATTCCTTCCGATCTTCGTGGTGCAACACGCTTGCTGGTGTGCCACAGGGCGGCGTGCTATCCCCTTTTCTTTTCTCTATCTTCATAAACTCTATTACATGTAATATTCTCTCCTCCTATCACCTGTATGCTGACGATCTTCAGATATACTCTCAAGGCTCTCTTACCGATCTTACTCAGACCATTTGCGCCATGAACAGCGATCTGGAGAGTATTTTAAATTGGAGCAGATGTTATGGTCTCATGTTGAATCCCGCTAAAACTCAGGTTATAGTTATAGGTAGCTCAATGCTTATGGCAAAAATTAATTTTAGCAATTTACCTTCCATTGTGTTTGACGGCGTTCATATTCCATACTCATACCAGGTTAAAAATCTCGGTGTTATTATGGACCGCACTCTCTCATGGGTACCTCAGGTGAGCGAGGTCAGCCGGAAAATGTTTGCTGCAGTAGGTTCGCTCCGCAGACTTCGAAACTTTTTGCCTCACGCCACTAAGGTTGCGCTAGCTCAATCTCTTTTACTCCCTATATTATATTATATTACGCTGACACCTGCTATCTTGACCTTACCGAGAACCAGCTGAATAAACTTGAGCGCATCCAAAATCTCTGCATTAGGTTCATATTCGGCTTGCGCAAGTATGACCATGTCTCTCACTTCCGTTCTCAGCTTAAATGGCTTCCGATCCGCCGTCGCCGTGACTCTACTATTCTCTCACTTCTTTATGGTATTCTTTTCAACCCTGCTATGCCTCCCTATCTCAAAGAGCGTTTCAAACGTCTCTCTTCTATCAGGTGTTCTCTGACTTATATTCTTGCTCTTCCTTCATCCACCTCGAAATTTTACAGCAACTCCTTCACCTTCCAAGCTGTTCGCTTGTGGAATGCTTTGCCCGTGGATATAAGACTAGCGAAATCTCTTCCCTCTTTTAAAAATCAGTTGAAACTCTATTATTTGTCTCTACCTTAATTTGCCAATATATTATGTGTATGTATATATTGTATGTATTATAACTTATATATATGTATGTATAAGTATGATATTTTTATGTTTTATTTATGTATTTTTAGTTAGTTTTTAATATTTTTTTTTTTTTAGAAATTTGTAGGTGTTTGTGTGTTGCTGTGTAATTTGCTCTCTTTACTTTAAATTCTTTGCACTACCTGTTATTTTAAATTAATTCTTCATTTCCTGCTACCCAAAGGTTGTCTAGGAGAGATCGCTTTTTAGCGATAAGACCGCCTGTTGTTACCTTATTTTAAGTTTATTGTAAAAAAAATATTTTTATTATTCTTGTATTTTTGGTGCAATAAAGAATATTTACTTACTTACTTACATTTCAGTGATTTTTGGAATTCTTGTATCATATATCTACTTACATGTTAAATTAGTAAAAAAAATCGGCACCGAGTGACGTGACGGGGCTTTGAAATTGATCTGACGCGTCATAGTGTCACCGCAGAGAGAGTGATGGCTACATTCTGTACTAACTACTTTTTCGATTTATTTTAAGACGAAAAGTATAGATGCGTTATTCGAATCTAATCGATCTATTAAATATGTAATGATGGATTTTTCTTCTTCTTACTTATATAATTGTAAAGTAAGCAATATAGATTGTACCCCATTTGATCGTTACTTCAAAAGTGTCTTAGTTTTGTGTTGGCAAAGGTTGGGAGCCTAATAGTTTGAGTAGAGACCGAACGTTCAATATTTTTCTTATACCTACTTACTTTTACATCAATATGTCCACTATTTACGCTGCATCTTTCTATTTATTCCTAAGGGACACAACTGGACAGGTTAGTAACAGGATTATTACCGTACTTGTCCTTCTAAACACCTGTGAATGGTCACCCTAGTGTAAGCGGCCGGCGCGCGCGCAACTGGTCCAAGGCTAGCCCACATTGTGCACCAAATTACCCTTAACTCGATAACTGACTATGCTAGCTATAAACAAACACATGAGCGATTGTCTCTGGATAAGGAGTTGTTTGTCAATGTGTTTATTTTGGTAGATAATTGAACGTTAGAGGGTAAATAAATTTTTATTTATTATTTTAGATTGATTGATTTAAAATTCATAGTAATAGGGATGCGACGGATAGTTTTTTCCGGATACCGGATATCCGGCGGACACGTTGGCCAGATAGCCGGATACTCGGCCGCCCGATATCTGCCCAAAAGTTTTACCTATTAAAGTTAAGCTAATTCGAGCACGAGGGTGGCACTCCGTGCAGGATGCAACTGTTCCTGTTAAAGAAATTGTAAGCTATGCCCTTTTTTGAACGGGAGAATCACGTGACGTAACAGACTAATATTAATAATAAATAAGTAAAGTATTTGTTGCTTTACTAATTTTACTATACAGCCTGGAAGTCCACGATGGACCTTTGCGAAAATGGAAGGTAGTTTAGCCTAAGCACTATATTTCCCCCATAGAAACTATGTAAATATCTGTAACCGTGTCCAATTTAATAGCCTTTTAAACATTCACGCAAAAAACTACTTTGTGCTAACCCTTAAACAAGTGACTGGGTCAATGAACTTACTTGTAAACAATATTTAGATGACAGGATATTATGTTGTCATACATCCATTCTTAGATCCGCTTGCAATGCTGAAAAATAATTGCAGCATTTTCGAACGCGATTCTCTTTGTGGCTACACTTGTTCAATTTCGGGTAAAGTATTTATGTTAATTCTTGAATATTATTTCTAACCACAAAAAATATTTAGTTCAAATGGTGACATTGACAACCCCTCAAAAGTAATCAGTCGTCAAGTTATAATAAACAATTAAAGATGATATCGTAAACTCATTATAAATACATCTGACTGATAAAAAGGTTTTAGCTCGTTAACACGTTTCACAAAATCATTTTAGAATAAATTAAAATTTTGTTCTAGTTGAGCAGGTATATTTTTTATGCAATATGTTTTACCTGTTATTTATTTGGTTTAAACGTGCAATATGTGCATGCGTTACTTCAAATACTGAGAACCTTAGAGAAATCAACCAACCGGAGTCGCCATTGACAGGCGTTCCCCTCTGCCGAAAACATAATTATGACCAGTTTTCCTTTTTATAAAAAAATTGTAAATCAGACGTGTAAAGCTCAATACTCGACATTGGCAGAATTGTGCTTCACTGCGCAGTAGCCATAAAGAAAAAAAGTGAAGTGAGTGAAGTGGTCATACACATGTATGGACTAACGTTTGTCTGACGTAGCTATTTGTACGTTACGTACGAGTAGCCATACTCAAACTCAAACTCAAACATTTATTCAGTAAGTAGGCCACAAGGGCACTTTTACACGTCAAGGTAAAAGAGAGAAAAAAAATCAAACTACACCGGTTATAACCCTACACCTCTGACCCGAGAAGAATTATGTCCGGCAAGAAACTCGGCGGGACTTATTTTTTCAAAACAACAGTACATCAATGTACTGATTTAAACTTACACGATGTTCACTCATTATTATGACAAAAACGGGACTTAATCGCGTACACTTACTTCTGTCTGCCTGCGACCACGAGCGTTACGGCACGCTCGAAACGTCAGGAAAATAATAAAAGTAAGTGTACGCGATTAAGTCCCGTTTTTGTCATAATAACAGTACATCAAAACTAAACAATACATATAAGTGCGTTGTTCTATAAGAAAACATATCAAACCAAGGTTAGATTAACCAATAATAGGTTATAGTTTAAGAAAAATACCAAAGAAAAAAGATGAGTCCAAATCTGACTATTTGAAAATGAATTACATACAAGTTTGATATACTTTCTTACCTGAACTGTGTCTTCTACATAAATTTCCAAATCCAATTATTTTATTTATAACATACATAACTATTTTAACTACAATTTTATAATCCGCAACGCAGGCTTCGTCAGGTGTATACACAAAAAAGATCAACCCCAGGTTTCGTCACATAACAATCAAAGATGATAGCCGCCACACGCTTTGTCAATTTCAAACACACATTAACCTTAACCTCAGTAACACTGACTACTCCGGACCATAGCTGGCTCAAACGTCCCCATGACACTAGCAGCATTCCCACGCTGAATCGCCAAGGCAATTTGTTGAACCAGGTACGATCCGGAGCGAGGATCGCAACCCCTCTCTCTGAGTCGACGACCCAAGCCCCTGATAAACTCCATGGCCTCCGCACCCCACGACCCTGCAGTCTCTACCGCAACCGGTATGAAGTCATACGTCGGCTCCAAGGCAGAGTACTTAGCATGCTTTTGCTTAGCTGCATACTCAGCAGCCGACCCAGCAGCCCTTATGGTTTGGCCCAGATGGGATGGGGCAAAGGTACTGACGCATGTAGCGTCCCATAAGAGGCACCGGCCCTTCTGCCACGGAACCAACGTAAGGCCATCAGGCCGCTTGCCATCCGAGCGGCACAACCCTGGAGGCTCCAGAACACAGGGTACGTTGGCTGAAACCAAAGCCCGGCGAACTATCTCATTGATCGCATGGTGACGCGAAAAACGCCCTGCACACTTCTGGCAGCTAAGGCCATGGTGTCCATCCTCTTGCACCATGACCCCGCAAACGCACCGATGCACCTCGCACACTTTGCAGCCCAACCGTAAGGCAACCGCTATCCTTAACGAGTCATTGTCTAGAATCGTGCCTAACTGGGGGGACGGCAACGCGTGCAACCATGCTCCTGATTCGCACCTGGAGGCTGCCTTGAGACGCGCTAAATCTGAGCCGCTTGCCTTTTCCAACATATCCGTCAACGATTTCTTGCACAAAATGTCGTCCCAGCCTCTTTGAGCAGCAGGACTTTTTGGCCGCTCATTGTCCTGACAAATGGTAGACCACTTGACCAATGCCTCCGCAACAAATGGTATCTGGGGGTTGCCGCCGTGGTCAGACAATATCCGAGCGACTAGTCCCAAAGTTCCATGAGCCGAGGCAAGAAAAGCGACCACGCCTACCTCACGACACCGACGTATCCCAAGCCCACCGTAACGCACCGGAAGAGCAGCCTGACTTCCAAATTATAATAATTACATTTGAAAATCGGCAGACTTTTTTGTATAGAAAATGACAGACATGACTACACCATCCGGGTTGAATGAGGAGCCAAACTAAAAGGTCGGGGCAGATGTCGCTACTGGGCACTGTACCTTGTTTACGTTTTGTGTGAAGTGTCATTGTGAGGAAATTTAATCTAATTCTTGCGGTATAAGAATAAAATCTTCGGCTTCATGACCGTACGTGAACCGCAAGCTGAGCTGCGAAGGAGGAGCGCATCGATGGCAAGAAAAAGGCTGATTTAACACAAAGGTAAACACTAACAATATTTGAGGTTATGTTCTGTACTTTTAGCATTAATTTCAATTATCAAAGCTCACGTGCTGTTTTTATTTTAGATAAGCGGCATATGATCGACGCTAAAACTATGGTGCATAGCTGGATATCCAGGGGGACCGTTTATATGCGTGCTCATCTTCTGATACTTACAGGGATATATCTTATCTCATCTTATCTTATTTGGCTCGGGGGCCCATATGGATACACTTCGACCCAAAGGGATCTTTTGTGTAATTGCCCCCTAGTACACTTACTCAAGAGCTTTTTCAACCATCTCCATGTGTTGGGTGATGGAGCTCAAGGGCAGAACTTTGAGGTCCTCTGGATCCGGATAGCCGATTCCAAAGTCCCTCATTCTTAGTCTGGCAAGAGCGTGACATTCACAAATTAAATGTTTCATTGTTTCTTCCTCTTCGCCACACATTCTACAATCAGTATTGTCTGGCAGTCCCATTTTAGCCAGTACTCCTTTCACGGCGTAATGGCGTGTAAAAACTCCTGTTATGATTTGGAGCCTTTTTCTACTAAGTTTCCAAAGCTTTTTGCTCCAGCTTGAGTCAACTCTATGCATGAAGAGCTTTGAATGCCTTAGACCTGTCAAACTATCCCACTCTTGTTGGTGTTTGTGTTTGGTGTGGTCCTTTATGGCCGTTGTTATGGTTCCCTTTGAGAGCCCCACAAATGGTTCCGAGCCCCTTCTAGCGAGCTCATCAGCATTTTCGTTGCCGATAAAGCCCTCGTGCCCTGGGATCCACATCAGTTGCACTTTGTTTTGCCTTCCAAGCCTATTGAGGACTTGGATACCATTGAATATCAGACTGGACTCCACTTTGGGCGCTATAAGTGCTCTAAGCGCTGCCTGACTGTCGCTGAGTATATAGATATTCTTTCCCCGGGTCTGTCTATCTATATTCTCTTGTGCAGGGATATAAGTGCGGATTCGTCGATTCTCAACATAGAAAGCATGAAATATATCTAAATATATAAAAGAAGAAACTGACTGACTGACATATCAACGCACAGCCCAAACCGCTGGTTCTAGAGATTCCAAATTTGGCAAGTAGGTTCCTTATAAGGTCTAGGGGTGCACTAAGAAAGGATTTTTTAAAATTCACCCCCTAAGGGGGTAAAATGGAGGTCCAAAGTTTGTATGGCGAATCAAGATTTGTTTGATTATTTTATTCGAAACTTCACAGGAGTATTCCTAACGATAAATGAGTAAACACGTGTTTCAGGTTTTTTTGAAAATTCAACCCCTAAAAGGGGAAAATGTGATCACAAAGTCTGAAAATCAACATGGGATCGTATCCTTTTTGAGTACTTATAGTACGCGGGCAAAGCCGCGGGAAAAGGCTAGTTTAAGAATATTTTCAAAGATTTTGCACTTAACCAAAAGGATAACTCCTATATGAGTCATCTTATCGTTATCCGACGGTACATTTACGTGTTTGCGTGGACAGTGTAAAGCCAATATGAAGAGTGTAATGTATCATATGTGGTAGAGCTCAGTAGTCACTAGAGCTGTGTCTCACCTCACGGCAAAATACAGGAGCCAATTGCCTTACAAACATATGAAGCTACTTATGGATTGGACGCGCAGAAATGCATAATATTAATTTCTAAAGAATATCCATTTCTTGTCGCCTCACCAGATGGGTTGCTAAGTGAGGATACTGTTATTGAGGTAAAGGGTCCTGCATATGCTGCAAGGTACTGTTTAAGAAACGAGTAAAACAAGGTAACAGTATCATACCTAGAAAATAAATATGGATACTTATTTAAAATTATGCTCTAATACAAGGAGAGCTTTATTGCAGCAAGATAAAATATTGCAATTTCATTGTCTATGCTTTCAAAGATATTACTGTTCATATTGACAGGGATAAGTCATGCATGTCCTAACGAGATGCTCACTGGCTCAATCAACTTTTGTGTTCATGATCTCGAACCACAAAAAATACATTAAGCTAGAAGCCACAAATGCTTGTTGAAAGTTGTTGCTTCTGATTCATATTTGTTATGTGTCTTAAACACATATTATGATACTTAACTCATATATATATTATATGTATATAAAAAGATTACTTGTCTTGAATAAAAAGGCATTAGAATGTTAAAGTTTTGTTTTATTTATTTTCTTGTTCATAATGCATTAGCAACGTCATCAAGAATAATTGGTTTTCAGTAGACACTGCTGCCAAAGTATCTGATATAATGACGCAAACACACTGATGATTTATGAAAATTATACTTCACAAAAGCTGGAGAAAACCATTATTGTGGTCAACTTGAGTGCTCTTTAAATGCTGTGGGTCCGTGTGTACTCTTTGATCTAGAATTCTAGAACATCAATTTCCTCAGTAGTACATATGTCTTCTTCTCGCCTCACTTCAGTGCTATGGCTTACGGTTGGTTCTGTCGCTGTTCTGTGTTATATTACTGTTTCGTGTTCTGTCACTTCAAAATCGTTAATAAGGAGCTTTCTTTGAGTGTGTGATGCATATAACTTCTCACGTTCAAGAGCTGCTAGTTTTCTTGTTTTATTTTGGTGACCCAGAATATGGATGGTACAGCCTATACCTCAAAAAAATTGCAACTAGTTCAGCATCTGAAAGTTCAATAAGCATTTAAATAAAATTCTGTTATTACTAACAAGGTAATGTTAGATATATTGAGTACCTATACTTTTAAGTACTTACAGATAGCTTTGAAGAAACTTTTAAAGGCTTGGCGTACCGGCACACAGTGAGCATTTTTAATTGATAACTTTGCTTAATCCTTTACTTAATCTTTCCGAAATTATCATCTTTAAATGTAGCCTACATAAGCGGCTCGTATCACTTGCCCTAAAGTTTCTTTATTCTTAACGCATTTTGCCAACGTTTCCTGTATATAGGGTCTGTGTAAGAAAAGAATGGGTTCCTCTATTTTTACATTTCACCGCACAACATTGAGGCATTCTTGATAAAAATGGGTAAATATGGGAAAGTTTTGAATTACGAGACAAATATGTATGTGATTTGACAGTTCTTATGTCAACGCTGGGTACAGTTCACAATACGCCACCTGGCGTGAGAAAATGGCAGTTTTTCACCCAAGCTTTCATCTAAGCTTAGAACCGAAACATTTTTAATAAATAGCGAACCTCTTTGCGTAGTTGGAAATCGACAAGAAGTCTGATGTTTGAAACGTGATGTTACGAAGGATAAAGTTTATTTAATACTAGCGACGCGCCCCGGCTTCGCACGGGATAAAAATGGTTATTGTGGGTTATCCCTAAGAGATAGACATATACCATCGCGGATTTTTTTGTAGACCTTTTTAAGGTGTCTGTCCAATTGGACGAAAAGAAATGAAATTGTCATTAAACTTACTTAATGTATTCTTCAAATAAAAATGCTTTTGCTAGAAGCTCGTAATTATTTTAATTTGCTCTTTTTATAAATGAGATGCAACTAGATTGCGGCTAAAAGTTTACGACGACAAAGATAAACATATCCACCACCGCATCCAACTGGGCATATGAGAATTATATGTGCTTTTTATCGTGTCACCAAAAATCAGCCCATTGTACATCTAACAGCTCAAAATGACCAACGTGGAGGATCCGTTGTTCAACTTGCGTTTAGACTAGAGAAAGAGTCCAGCAAGTTCGAGATCAGAGCGTCGATATCTCGGAATGAGTCACCACTAGGGAATGCAACCGGTTAATATTTTGTATGAGAATTACCGGTAATTTACCGGTTAACCGGTAATTTATATGCAATTATTTACCGGTTTGCATTCCCTAGTCACCACAATACCTACTAAAAGTTCTTAAACATGCGCCTTCACCCTTACAAAATACCTACAGAGGTTTAAAGTTTTACTGGCTCGAGATCGTCCTATCCGCGAAGCCTACTGCTAATGATTGTTATAAAAGATGTTATGTAATATGTTATGTAACAATAGTTTAAATGCGTTGCAAGAATGTTGAAGAGCAGACACTATCTCATGTGCATCGACATCGTGTATCGTGCACGGGCTGCAGCAGCGTAAGTACATTGTAAGACGCGGAGGAACATTAGAATGCCGTATATGAAGATAGTGTAAGTTATGGCGATTAGTAATAAAGTAATTGATTAATATTTTCGCATTTGATTTATTTGACATTTACGCGTCAATCATACATCAGTGCGATTACGTCAACGCTCGGTAATAAGCTTAAGGTCCGAGTTTTCCCGATGGCGATGACGTAATCTAGCCGTATAATGCAGATGCAATAGGGTCATCACCACAGTGGAAAAGTAGTGAATTTGAATCTATAATTTTTTACTTAATTAATGATTCTAACCATTACAAATCTACTGTATATCACTCAAACGATGCTATATTTCCGGGAAGGTTCAGCGTGGCAAACCACCCTGTATATTAATTTCGTTTATTAACTTGATTTAGTGTCATTTTACTATCATATCCGGCCGGATAGTACGCAACTATCCGGTATTCGTTCCGGTATCCGGCATCCGGTAGTAAAATGTGGCCGGATAGGCCGGATACCGAATAGTGACCGGATATCCGTTGCATCTCTAGTAATTAAGTTATACCTAAATTATTAAACAGGTAACTATATAAAACCTTAAAAAAGATACCGTAAAATGGGGTATTAAGGGATTGAGGGGGCAGATGGGACGCGAATATTTACAGTTGCTACTTGGATTTTCTGGATTACGAGTAGGTTGCTCTAAAAGTAATTTTATTTAGAGAGGTGAAAGATATGTGACCTGGAGTAGAACCAGGGTTGCGGGGAGCGCTCATGTGGAAGAGGAGCGATATGAGCTAGGAGCGAAATATGGGACGGAACGCAGATTGAGGCAAGCTATCCTAATACGAAATTCAGAATCCAAAAGATTTTTCCCATAGGTACATTTTCCCAGTTCAACCCATTGCTATCCCCTGGCCTCTAACTTCACTACGGGGTGAGATGGGATTTCTCCACTATTTTTATGTTTATCGTTAAAATTATGAAATTAAACGACAGATAATAAAAAAAACTAAAATTCATACGACCGGAACATTATTTACCATGTATAAAAATCAACGTGCCACATTAAAAATACATTTTTATCAAGGTTTTAATGTCTGTTTCGACCCAATTGACCCCATTTTACGGTACTTTGTGTTGTAGGTACTCACCGAGTGGTTTATCTTAATATTTTGTTAACATAATCAAACGTGTACATTCAATTTATTCCTCAGACAACCAGGTCCATCAGCTTTTCCCTGATTCCAAACGTCATAATTATTAAGTGTTATAGGTTATAGCAGGCATATCGACGAAGTCATAAAAAATTATGCACCCATTTATGACATAACGCATCTAATCTCAGTAATTAATCTAAAGTGTGGCCTGAGCTGCTATTCCCATCGCTGAATCTTCCCCTTTAAAACATTAGAAACCAGACGACAATCTCCGAAGAATTTTAGACGAGCTTCTTGCCCCATAGCCTCGGCAGTAGCGGACTTAACCGTCGCGAGGCCCCTGGCGGCCCTTGTAAAAACTTGGTCTGCGAGGCCCTGGTAAAATTCTGATCGGGTTTTTGCGTGGTCCTTGTAAGCCATTGGCCCTGGGCGACTGCCCTGTTCATCACCTCCAAAGGCCGCCACTGAGCCTCGGCGTACGACGCGCGACGCGACGTCACACATGCCATCCGCTTTGGCAGCCGGAAAATGCACTCATGTTCGAATTTTAATAATAAATCACTTTGGTAATGAGATTTGTTCTCTAGTTGTATTGCTATGTATAATTACGGTATCAATCGGAAATCAAGACCTTAGCATAGACTATAGCGGATCGCGAGGTCTTGTTACATTGGTTACTGAAGAACTCTCCTCACCCTCGCTCGTGTAACACACTCCTGTGGTTTCCTCGCGGTCTCCATTCCCAGCACACACGGGTATACGGTTACCGTGTGTGACACCGGATTTTTTAAGCGTATTACATACCTACTTACATGTACAACCGCGCCTGCTATTGAGGTAACCGTACACGATCAATTTAAGGTTATGAGAGAGATTCGAAATCACTTGACCATAACGCGGGTTAGGTTACGAGTAAAATTCGATATTTATGTTTGTGAGGGAGAGATTTTTCTTGAGTCAAAGACAATCCCTAACGTCTTTTTTATGTTATTTATTTTTACTCCCATCGTTTGTTTTACGCGCCACTCAATGGAACGGTTTGTCTGTAGCTTTTTGACAATACAATATGTGCGATCAAATTTCAAGTGAAACATTAGTAAAATGCGTAATATACTATCCATGGAATTGAAACCTCATAATACACACATACAATGAATTTAATACTTTTCATCATAAAATATTTAAATAAATACAGAATTGAAATATCATAGTCGATAAACCATGACTAAAAGGCTACATTCTACATTAATAAAAATCTTATCAGTTTGATGACATTTATGGGCAGAAAAAATCCAAACACAAATTTATACGTAACCTTTCGCTTCTACACTTAAATCATGGCACGCTGATCGATCGAACATGCATATAGATTTCAATCAAACCTACAGTTACAACATGTCCTCAATATAGCATTCTTACTATGTCAACACATACTTACATGGCGTTAAATCAATACAATCAAGACACCCACATCGATTCGATATGTACAAAAAATTAAACATGGAATCGCCATCTCTCTCTTTGAAAAGCCGTAGATAAGTGGTATTAATTTAAAAGCAGCTGTAGTGCTATTTTCAAGAAAATCATCATTAATAAGAGATGCAAAAGGGACGCAGATGACGCCGCCATCGCCAAAAAAAAAAACTTGTCGGTATATGTTTGGATATACCTATGTAAAACCCATATAGGGCCGTATTCTAACTGTAAAACACGTTAAGACACGATCCACCTCCAATATACAAAACAGCTAACGGCTTACATTAGCCCTTAACGTCTGAATCAGAATTTGCAAAAAAAAATATTCCGATGCACCTAACTCCAATAATTGGTTAATTATTTTTAGGGTTCCGTAGTCAACTAGGAACCCTTATAGTTTCGCCATGTCTGCCCGTCCGTCCGTCCGTCCGTCCGTCCGCGGATAATCTCAGTGACCGTTAGCACTAATAGAAAGCTGAAATTTGGTACTAATATGTGTTTGGTATATCAATCACGACGACAAAGTGGTAAAATAAAAAGTGGAAAAAAATGTTTTATTGGGGTACCTCCCCTATACGTAAAGTGGGGAGTGATTTTTTTTTTCATTTCAACCCTAACGTGTGATATATTGTTGGATAGGTATTTAAAAATGAATAGGGGTTTACATAAATCATTTTTTGATAATGAAAATATTTTCGGAAATAATCGCTCCAGAAGTAAAAAAAAAATGTGTCCCCCCCCTCTAACTTTTGAACCATAAGTTTTAAAAATATGAAAACAATGTCAAAAGTAGAACTTTATAAAAACTTTCTAGGAAAATTATTTTGAACTTGATAGGTTTAATAGTTTTTGAAAAAAAATTACAAAATAATTTCTGAACTAAGTTTGTAATTTAACCGTATAAGCAGGTGTTTATTGTACTTGTAATTTCTACAAAATCACAATGAAATGACGTGCTTTCAAATAAAGTAAAAACGGTGAAAATCGGTTCACGCAATAAAGAATTATCCCATAAAAATCATCTTCCATACTTTAAGCTCGCGCGCAATAGTTTACTTAATTTGCCGATAGATGTCGCTGTAAACGAACGCTCATATCATATCCTACATGGCGGTGTTATTTTAACTCTTAAGTGGGGACACTTTCTGTGACGGACGGAAAACTACGGAACCCTACACTGAGCGTGGCCCGACACGCTCTTGGCCGGTTTTTGTGTATTCTTTGTGTTGAAAGTAGATTGTGTTTTCAATGTATTGTTTATGTATTTTAAAGTTAGAATACGGCACCCTTTAAAGCAAGTAAATCAAGTTGAAAATTCTACAATTATCTACTTCAATAACAACTACTTGTTATTATTACATATTCTCAATTAGGCTACCAAGATAAACTGGACCCGAAAAAACGACTCAATCCAATTTGATACGGCTCTTAATATCAGAATACAAACAAACAACTTGAAATTAATTGCAAATGGCAGTCGTAAAGATAAAAAACCTTGACATAACATTCCGTTTAGCATACAAGTTTATGATTAACAAGATTTATGAATGCAGCTATTCATGTGAATATTGTAGTGGAGGAACGGAACGGGCAAATTAAATTATTTAACGAGAAATTCTGAAATTAATTTAATTTAATACTTTAAATAATTTATGTTAGGTATTAATAATTGGTTTGCTTACAGTATGCGGTGCAATGGAAGGATTCCGACTTTAGAAGTGGCTTGGCAAGTCAATAATATTGGCAGTTAAGCCGGAGTGGTTTTGGCTTTTTTCTTTATGATCTCTAGAAGTAGTTCTGTTCTGTATGGAAATTAGGCAAATCAGTGAGAATCGAGATGTACGGAAACGCCGCTACAGCTAGTTTTTGAACTTTTGGTTATGATAGTATTTAACGGTGGCAAACAATGTACGACTCACAAGCGTGTACTTATAATAATCTGCATAAACGAATACTTATGAATGATAATAAACGAAAGCGTGCAATACAATATCTGTGTTCCTGACTCTCATCTCCAAGTTTATGAAGATTAACAAATGTCATGAACACTGACATGAACATGTCCAAAACCAGCCGTCCACCAGGTTCTACAATGCTTTCATAATCATAGCAAAATGCCGTAAAAACAATTTCGAATGTCAAAGATAACCTTATAAATATGAGTAATACTAATAAAGTACCTAGTTCAACTCAAGTAATGGCATTTAGTTTGACAGATGCAACGGCATTTTAATGCAAATGGACTTGTAAGTATGGTCATCCTTGATATTTAGGTGTGCATGTTAAAACAATAAAATAGTTACGTAAAATATATGTTGTTATAGGTTGTAGGTATACTTTACTCTTTTTAATTTTTCAGTCGAGATGTTTAGGGAAAAGGAAAGTATATAGGAATCTTCAAAATGCTTGCATGTCATTTGCTTATGGGAGAGGTGCATTAGGTACTACAATAAGCACTTACTTACGTTCTTAGAGGGACAATGATACAGAATAGCTTTTAACCTTAAACTTCGTAGAGAAGTGAGCCTTGGTCTCTGGATAACGGTGATCGTCACGTTGTATTAAGAAGACAGCAATGTTGAATGTTTAAATACTTTAATTACTTAGTAACTACGGTGCCAATTGCAGTATTATTTTTAATTCAAGACAGTAATCTGACAGGAGTGACAGGTCTTGACATACAAAGTGCTTTTATTTAATTTTTTTTTTATATTTTTTAAAACAAACAGTCGTATACATTTACAATAGGTACAATAGAGGGTTTTTAGGTTATAGACTTACAGATTCCTCAATAAGAAAAAGTTAACCATACACAGTTTACAATGTATGGCAGGAGCTGTCAATTTACTTACTGTCTTGAATTAAAAATACTACTTTAATGGTACCCTATTTTTTTAATGTTTGTCACGTATACTCGTACTCTAAACAACCTTACCAAGCATTTTTAAGGTGTTCGTGACTTGTAGTCCAAACAGCCTCACCAGCAGGAGTCCAGCGATAGTAATCGATACGCGATAACGACATTACGAGCGCCAGTTTATTTTCGTTCGCCCACACACTGGTAGCGATCCGATTGCGTTGGATTCACACCTACGGATGTGTGGAGGGTTTTAGGAATGCGATTTCGCTTGCGTTTCGCCGGATTGTTGGATGTTTGTTGATTATTTAGAAAAGGGTGTCATTTAATCGATCTGCAGAATATTTCTATTTTGGTAAGCAAAAATATATATTTGCTCAGCAAAATTGGACACTTGGTTAGCAACTTACGGTCAGCAAGTATTTCTAAACCAGTTCGCAATTAATGTCATACTGAGCTGCTCTAAAATGATTTGGTTGGCAATTTAATTATTTGAGCGGCAGTAAGCTATCCGCCTTCTTTAAGCAATCAGTGGGTAAGCGTATTATTTCATTTTGGATTACAATTGAACTGATCCGCAAAAATTGGTTCGCTAAAAAATCAGTTGATCAACAAATGTCTTACCAACCTAACCTACCATTTGCTGATTAGTTGATTTTTTGAAACAAAAAAAATACTAGGCATCATTTAATTACTTTCCTTCAAAAAAACTTACTGCCCATTCATAAATTAGGCGCAAGTAATTCTTTGCTGGAGATAATTTACTTTGGAGATGAATTAAACAACAAATTGATTCATTTTTATATCGTCCCCCCGTTTTCCTGTCTTTGTCTGGTGGGTTGAGGGTCACAGTTCTAACCTAACCTAACCCACTTTATTTGTAGCAGTGCGGGTCGGTTGAGGGTCACAGTTCTAACATAACCTAACCCACTTTATTTGTAGCCGTTCGGGTCGGTTGAGGGTCACAATACTCACAGTTCTAATCTAACCTAACCCACTTTATTTGTAGCCGTTCGGGTCGGTTGAGGGTCACAGTTCTTATTTCTAGCCGTTCGGGTCGGTTGTGGGTCACAGTTTATACCTAACCTAACCCACTTTATTTGTAGCCAAATTTAATTATAATATACAATTTTAAAGCCCCTGGCTCCGTAGTAATTCTATGGCTGAATTATAAACTTTGGACCGTTTTAGTTCTAAAATGGACAAGTTAATCCAAAAATTGTAATCAATAAAAAATAACAAAAATACGAAAAATACATTTGCTAATAACCTTAGAATAAAATGCACGCACACGATTGGCTGCACGTGTCACGTGGACTAATTTCACTCCGGTTACAACTCTGCCGATTTTTCAAATCAAACGCCACCAACTTTATAGACGGAGAGCTGGCCACGTCAGATATGACTCAATAATGAGAGCAACGAAACCCCTCTTGTTAGTTTGCTATACTATGCTTAATTCTAGATCTGGACATCTGGCAGCTGTAAAGTGGTGGAGGTCAAAGAATGCAAATAACTCGAAGAAAACAAATCCTAGAGTTCTGGTTTTGATGCAATATTATGGTAAATTGTGTAATTAATTAGATTATATCATATCCAGAAGTTTCTGTTGGGGGAAAGTAGTGCCAAATGATGTATAATACAATTTTTAGTTAGTCGCCTACTGTTTTTGTTTCGGCAATAATAGACAATAGTTTTGAATCTAATGTTAAAATATAGGCCCTGTCCTCTATAAATAACACAACTTTGGCAGTTTTTATTTATTTTGGTATTACTTTTTTCCAACTTAAAAACTTTGTTGGTCTGTCACTCTGACCTCCACCCATTAAAAGCTGCCAGATGCCCGGATCTAGCAATACGGATGGTAAAACAGTCTAACTAGACAGGTTTCATTGCTCTCATTATTGTGTCATACCTGACGTGGCTAGCTCTTAGACCATTATTATATCAGACTACCATTGCTTTAATATGCATACCTTTCAATTAAACTGCTCACAGCCATGTTTTTTCTACCCACTAATTTTTTAATCTTGCTGACCAAGTAATTATTTTACAATTTATTGAGCAGATAAATTATAACAAAAGCAGATCAATATTGGTTATAACGTTGTCCGTTTGTGAGTTTTATGCTGAACAAGAGTTGTAGCTCCATTTTTATTTATTGCCAGCCAAATTTTTGTATGCTGACCAAATGATTTAATGGCATTTTTTTTTTGCGAATCAGATTTAAAAACGGCTGATCATTTAATTACTTCCCTTTAGAAAATATTTACGCACGGCTACTTATCTAATTACAATTACCACTTATCGATTAGTCTCTTAATAGTTAATAGTAAAGCAAAGTATTTATGTTTGTAACTTTTTTTGGTTCAGGGCATAAACAGAATCAAACAGCACTCAATCAATCAGCAACAATAGGAAACCAATATTTTGTAAATATACGACATAAATAAAATAACTTCCTACAAAAGTTGTGAGACTGGAGTTAAAACGATTTCTGGACCTCATCTCATGCCTATTAGACATTCAACAGCTTACGGATCTTTTTTTTCTCCGTTGTTCATACATTTTTCCTACACAAGCACCAGTAGCAAACGAAGAAAACATTTACTGAGTAAACAACATTTACTAATAAATCTCGCTAGACCTATTAATTGCTCTTTCACCTTTTACAAGCTCAGCTATTTAATTAAAGTATTGGAAGAAAGCGTCCGACACCCTTATTTAATCAACCCGTCTCTCAGACTGTAGCATTCCCACCTATATATCTACAAATCCATATATTTCTCCCTTTATTACAAAACGGCGTATCCGCCTTGATTTTTCCTGGGTTTGAGACTTTTTGTATTGCATTGAACCCTCAGTTCTAGAACATTCCGTAAGGGCTAGATTTAATTAGATTCGCGTCAACTTTTTCGAGCGAACGGCTGAATTTAATTATAGGAATTATTGAACTCTGATTTACGAGCATCAGACAGATACTACAGTCATTTTACGGGCGGCTAGTATGGGGAATTGGAAATAATTAATAATAGCTAATATTTTTAGTGTAACGGATATATCATGATACAAGTATTATTTACGCAATGAAATCTTACAAAATATCGTTATTCGCTAACCGCCACAAATAAGTACACACATATTACAATCGTTTTTCTTGTAGGATTTTAATGAATATATCGTTTCTAAGTCATTTAAAATGTATAAGAAGAAACTACCAATTATTACTATTTATTTCTAACGAATTAGGATATATATCGCCCGCGCCGTACATTTTGTTATGAATGTGGTTTTACATGGACACGGTTTCTTGTTTTTCGCTTCAAACAGAAAGAAGACTTAAATATCGTCATATTTACAAATAAAAATAATTGATATTATTGTAAACAAAAATATACAATTTTTTTATATATACAGAGTGTTTGGTAACCGGATGCAAAGCCGAAAGTAGGAGATAGTCTAGGTCATGTAGAACATTTTTAGCCATACTTGTCTTAGACAAATGTTATTAGTTTTTTTTTAATTTAAATTTTAAGATTTGTCGGAGAAAACTGCAAAACTTCAGACTAAATCGATAATTAGTACTTTTTTTACTGCAGGTAGATTTTTTTTTGTTTTATTTCTTATTGTGCAATGTCTATCAAACACTAGAAAAGTGATTTCAAACATCTGTGTCTAAAGAAAACAAGTTGACAGCGATTAAAAATTTTAGTTACATGAAAATGTAAACGATTTAAGTGATTTCAAAGTACGATAAAAAAAAACTAAAATAGCCACGAATTTTCAAACCATTTTAGAAACATGCTTGGCTTTTACCCTTTTAGTTAAGCTATCAAACACGACTGTAGCTACTGTATCCTTGAAAATAAGCCACCTAAACCAACTGGGTAGCTAAAATGTTTCACTCTACTTGTGATACTTGTGGTAGTTGTGGTGACGAATCTCATTATGATTTTACAATAAAACATTGGTTCTGAATACTAAGTTGGCGTTGACTTGACATTTGACTTGTTTTAAAAGGGTTAAGTGTACTGGACAAAACTACCACATGCAATTTTAACAAACAAAGGCTTGCGGCGGTGAGAGACAAAAGAGACTGATAGCGGCAGGCGGTGAGCGGCGTTAAACAAAGATGATCGGTTTTGTGCTTTATTGACAAAGATAAACTGATTAGCTACATGACTATTTGTGCAAAAACTAGTAATTTAGTCTAGTTACAACTTCAGTTGCGATTAGACGTTCATTGTGGTTTAATTTCCCGCTCTCATCTCAATTTACCGTGTCAAGTTGTAGCTGCCGTAGGCGCTCCTTCACGTGTAATTACGACTTCTTCATTGTAAACATGGAGTTTACGAACGAAGAATACGCCGACATTATCTACATGTACTGCAAAGCTGACAGTAATGAAGCGATGGCCCGACGGATGTACCAAGAGCGTTTTCCAAACCGGAGATTGCCTAATGTGAGAGTGTTTTACAATTCATTCCGAAGGCTACGTGAGAATGGTATTGCTGTGCAACATGGAGGGAATCCAGGACGTAATCGCCCTGAAGTGGAGGAAGACGTTCTACAGGCATTTGCAGAGGATCCGAATACGAGCATCAGAGTGGTAGCTCGTAATCTGAACTTGTCCACATGGAAAGTATGGGCCACAATGAATCGTGAGGGAAAATATCCTTTTCGCGGCATCGGAGTTCAAGGTTTGGACGAAGGAGATCCTGCACGCCGAGTGGACTTCTGCCGATTTTTACTCAATGCGGATATCGAAGACCGACGTTTTTTGCGAAGCATTCTTTGGACCGATGAATCGAAATTTTCCCGGGAGGGGATCACAAATTTCCATAACCTACACCAATGGGCTGACAAAAACAACAATCCACATTGGAAAAAGCAAGTGTCCTTCCAAAGAAGGTTTTTCGTCAATGTGTGGGCTGGAATCATCGGCAGAGTCCTTATTGGGCCACATTTTTTGCCAAATAATTTAAATGGGGCAAATTATTTGGAATTTTTACAAAACGATTTGCCCAGGCTTATTGACGAAGACCAGCTGCCCGGTGCAGTGACATTTCAACACGACGGTTGTCCCGCCCATTACTCTCTGGCTGTAAGGGAGCATCTGGATAACTGTTTCCCGGACGGTTGGATCGGCAGAGGCGGACGAATCCCTTGGCCCGCTCGGTCACCTGATTTGACACCATTGGATTTTTTCGTTTGGGGCCGAGCTAAGGAGCTAGTCTACACACAAGAGGTCATTAATACCGTAGAAGAGCTGAGGGAGAGGATAGAAGCGGCGTTCGAAAGGATGAGGGAAGAAATGATATTCGGAACAACCACCACAGAAGTAAGAAGACGGGCTCGTGCTTGTATTCAAAACGGCGGGTCACATTTTGAAAACGAGCGATGATGTGTAATTTTAATGTGTTGATCGTAAAAATAAATAACTTATCTTTTATGCTTTTGTTTTAATTTACCCTAAACATTCCCTCTTATTAGTACAGGTAGCCTATTTTCAAAGATAAAATGGCTTGAGACATGATTGTCTTATCGCCCGCCGCCTGCCGCTATCAGTCCCTTTTGTCTCTCACCGCCGCAAGCCTTTGTTTGTTAAAATTGCATGTGGTAGTTTTGTCCAGTACACTTAACCCTTTTAAAACAAGTCAAATGTCAAGTCAACGCCAACTTAGTATTCAGAACCAATGTTTTATTGTAAAATCATAATGAGATTCGTCACCACAACTACCACAAGTATCACAAGTAGAGTGAAACATTTTAGCTACCCAGTTGGTTTAGGTGGCTTATTTTCAAGGATACAGTAGCTACAGTCGTGTTTGATAGCTTAAATAAAAGGGTAAAAGCCAAGCATGTTTTTAAAATGGTTTGAAAATTCGTGGCTATTTTAGTTTTTTTTTTTCGTACTTTGAAATCACTTAAATCGTTTACATTTTCATGTAACTAAAATTTTAAATCGCTGTCAACTTGTTTTCTTTAGACACAGATGTTTGAAATCACTTTTCTAGTGTTTGATAGACATTGCACAATACGAAATAAAACAAAAAAAAATCTACCTGCAGTAAAAAAAGTACTAATTATCGATTTAGTCTGAAGTTTTGCAGTTTTCTCCGACAAATTTTTAAATTTAAATTAAAAAAAAACTAATAACATTTGTCTAAGACAAGTATGGCTAAAAATGTTCTACATGACCTAGGCTATCTCCTACTTTCGGCTTTGCATCCGGTTACCAAACACCCTGTATATTTTTACCTATTTAACTACTTCCGGGTGAAAAGTTGGTAGGATTTTTGCATATATTATCTATAAATATTCCATAAGAATGAATACTAAAAAAATCAGGCTATTATAATTTAATGTTTGAAGCAACCGTATGTACTAAGATATGTACTAAGTACGTACGTATGTACCCAACTGTACTAAGATAGATCACCTAGGTACCTGTTGTACCTAGTAGAACCTATTGATCCATGTAAACGTAGTAGTAGCATCCATTGCACTCTATTAATATTAATATTATTTTAAGGTGGTTTAAAACCTTATGTGATATTTATTTAACAGCTATGTTTTTTTGTTACAATTACAACGTGAACCCTACTGTAAAGTGTAAAATATGGATTAAACTATCGCCTTATGTAATGTAATGTAATGTAAAAACTCTTTATACAAAAACCTGTCAAAAACAATACAATAATAGGAAAACGTAAGTACAAAGGCTTAGTTAAAGGCTTATTAATTTCGATTTAATTTATCTTTACACCTCACTCATGTCTCGATCTTAGAAAGTTTCACGGTATCAAATTAAATTAGCCGTGATTTTGAGGCGTCCGTATTAGTAACTTAATTAAATGTTATCGAGTGATTATCATAAAGTAACAAATTAGTGATCAGGACGATCAAGAGTGAACGTCCGATTCATCGCATGCAAATTCACACCTCTCTCGACAAAGTAAATTGAGTCTGGTTTTAAGGCAGGCTTACACCAGTTGCACCAATGTAACCTGCTATATATTTTTGCTGTACAGGGTGAAATCTGGGTCGTTATCATAAACCACTTTTTCTGAATCTCTAACCGACTACATTATCATAATATGGTAGTATTTAATCATAACGGCCTCCTAGCCCAGTCGGTAGTGACCCTGCCTACGAAGCAGGAGGTCCCGGGTTCGAATCCTGGTAAGGGCATTTATTTGTGTGTTTATCACGAATATTTGTTCCTGAGTTATGGATGTTTTCTATGTATTTAAGTATATATTTATCTATATAAGTAGATATATCGTTGCCTAGTACCCATAGTACAAGCTTTGCTTAGTTTGGGACTAGGTTGATTTGTGTAAGATTGTCCCGAAATATTTATTTATTATTTATTTATTTATATAAAACAGAATGAATATGTTTTTCAAGTAAATTAATCTTAATCAGTTTCACATACGCTGTAAGGAAAACGACGAGTCGTCGCATTGAGTAGGGTGAACAAATTATATGCCAAAATTTATTTTTCAACTCAAGTATCAGCTTAAATATAATTATTATATTATCATTGGTGACAAAAAAAAAAATTTACATAATTAAGTTCATCTTTCAATTCTGTATCACGCCTTTACCGCTTGCTACACGACTCCGATTTCATCCTTAATGTATTAGTTAGTACCCAAGTTACATCCAAATAATGAGTACAGACACATACAAATAATACTGTAAAATATAGGTAAAATACATAAAACTGATAGGTGGTTCTATGTTTAAAAAGTTTAAAACGTTTTATTAATAAAAACAGAAAATCAATTTTAAAGGTTCTATTCCAGAAAAATATTACTCAACAAAGGACTCGTGCTCTGCTCTTATACAATGTTCCCTTTTATTAACCAGATCACCCAATCCATATTTTTGGAGCTATTCAACAAAACGTTTGTCCTTACGGTCCTCGGTTTGTACTCTAGTTTGAAACAAACCTACTTGTGTAAACTAGCCTTACAATCAAGTCTTGCTCGTCAATCGATAGTCGACTAACGAATGCTATCGGCTGTCCATCGCAGGCGGCGGCTGGATTAAGGAATTGCGTATGTATGTTTGTAAACGTTCTTGTATGGCAAATTGAAGCGTTTTGTCAGATGCTAGTGCCAATGGAAATATAAACAGGATAAGTTGGAATGCATTAACAACATTTTTTAGTTGGATTTATTTAGGAACCTTCTACAAGTTTATATAATTTTGTACACCCGGTAACCGTTTGTGCATGTGTGGTAATTGAAGCGTTTTATTAGATGCTTGTCTGAATGCACGTTATTATAAACAGGGTAAGTTTTAATGTTTTAATGCATTTAAATTTATAAACAAGTACAATACATTTTGTCAAAAACCTACAGATTATAATTCCTTTCAAATGTTTTTTTGTTATGGGACCTTCTACAATTCTATAGACTTGTTTATGGTGTATGGATATGATATGACATATCCACGAAATATGTATATTTTTAAACGTTTGCGGCGCCATCTGCGATTTGCTTTGCGGGTTAATCCTCATTGGTATGAGATGGTTCATGAGAACTTTATTTATTATCACAACAAATGATTTTAAAATGAGGCATCCGACGGCTCTCATAAATTTTGACAGCCGTTATACCTAACATGTCGGGGGCATTCCAGTAGGAATAGCAAGGCGTAAGCACTAAGTATAGTGCTTACGCCTTGCATGAGTAGTTTCACTTAATCAATTTATTTTAAAGGTCTTGGCTTTATCAATAAATACTATAACGAGTCGAGCATCTCTGCATGACGCAGCATGTATCATAAAATAACATAGGCCATTATAATATTGAAATTTTAAACATACATTTGCTATTCATTCTCGTTTACATATTTATAGCTCACTTGGAGATATGGCGAATAATAACTGTTCACCTACGGCTATGAAATATTAAGGACCTTTGGGTATCTATTTTATCTGTTTCAATAAAAGTTTATCGTTGGTATATAGTGTCAATTGAATCGATTACAGGCCCGACAGCTCTTAAATAATTAAAAAAAATCCTGACGCAACGGATTTCAGAATCAATCGTGAACTTGTTTCAACGGTGTCGTAACGATAGGGTGCGTGAGCGGGCAAAATGTCACGGGCCCCCGGCCTGAGGGGACCCCGGCACGAGAGGCTGTGACCAAAAAAAGTCCTAACGAGAATGTTAGGACTTTTTATTACCTCAGTTTTCCAAAAATAGCCGCCACATCGATTGAAATTGCATCAATCGTACTTCAAGCAATCTGCATTTCAGTTTATAATATCAAAGACGTATGCCGTTTGCTTGATAATCTCGCTTGATTCTCTCGGGTTCACATTACGTCTCAATGTTTCTGGAAATCAGTGCGATTATGTCCAAAATCATCAGTCTCCACACTCTCCACTCTACCATTCCTGTGGCTGACATATCTAGTATTTATTGAAACGTCCCACAGAGGCATGTCATCAATAATGCGAGCGCGTATTGAATCGCATTATCCTCTACATGTATTTATTTGCCCATGATTTGGGCGTACGTGCCTGGACTACAGACGTTAAACGCCCGCCCGCCAATCCATTTACTTTGAATTTACAATCAAGTTGTTGATATTGGCTTTCAAATGGACATTAGATAATGTTTTTTCATTCACTAACATCTATTCTTTTTCTATTCACTATGACATCTAGCTTAATTCATGTTCAAGTTCGGTTAGATATAGAAGAGAGGAAATTGTTGCTTTCTGATTTATTTATTTTTTAAGGAAACTCTTCTCGGTAAAAGAAGAGCATCATGATTGGCCGCGACCTGTTGTGTCGTTGTTTACCGGAATAATCAGAATCAAAATCAGAATTTTATTTTGATTAAAGTAGGTAAATGCTACTTTGTAAAACTAATGCGGCTAAGCGGCATTTACTATACAAAAAAAGTCTGCCGATTTTTGCGGGGGAGCGGAACGTCAAATGTATAGCTATTCGTACGTAACGTTAGTCCATACAATAAATATGACCACTGGTCATAAGTTTACGGCAGAGGGGAACGCCTGTCAATGGCCGCTCCGCTTGGTTAAATTCTCTAAGTTTATGACTTAAATGAACTTATTTAGTGCGCTACGCGTATCAGCATTCAGGACATAATTAAAGTCACTAATACCTAATACCTATGACACCCAATTATTGACCAAGAACGGAAGGATATCAACTCAACATCAACATATCGTATAGGCATGTTCAAGACACTCATTTAAATTTGCATTGTACTCTGGCGCCTACTAAGCTACTAATAATGCAGTGGGTAGCCAACAGACAGGATGTCGATTTACTAATCGGTTTGAGGAAAGATTTATATTCATCGGGTGACATCAGCACTAGATTCTCGTGTGCTACCGATAAATCTTGAGGTATATATATACACTTTAAAATATAGTTTATTCCTCTTGTCTTCCAATAAGACGTGCTCATACGAGTATATATGATAGCTTAATGAGAAACGTTTTGTGACTGCGGCGATGTCAGTCATAATTATTATGAAAATACTTCTTTAATTCATATCCTGTTGATCGACTTTATAGGTTAAATATTATTCCTTCAAAGTTAAGTTCATGCAACAAATGTCCACAATTTATGTAGTTAAAACAATAATTTTGGTTTCGGTCACAACCGAAAATAAGGAGGCTCCATTATCCATAACTTTTCAGAACAGAAGTAACAAGTTTTCTTTTTGTGCATTTGTGTGTTATCTGATGTGACTGACGTCGTGCATTAAATTTTGGCAATACATTTCCATTCACGTCTTGCTCTAGAAAGAAATTAGTTATTTGTGTAGTTTATATCGTTAATAAAAATATATCGTAGCCCTTCACTTACAGAAACAATTCCATACTGGGGGCCCATTTTTGACAATCGAGCGCCCAATTCAAAAAAATTTAAATGTAACCTAGAATATAATTGCACACAAAAGTTTATCGCCATTATTTACGCATGAAATTAATAGTATGAATAATCATGATTTAAAATTATTATCGGTGTTATTTTAAAAGCATGATTTCTTCGTTTTATTCAAAGTATTAAATGTCATATTCGAGCGCTCGAATTTCAAAAATCGCACTCCAGGATGTTAGGAGATTTCACGGTGTACGCATGATAACGCGCGTAATAGACCGAGACCGGCGCACGCGCTGACTTTGGGATGAGGCGGATAATTGGTCACAAATTTAAGGTTTAGGCTGTTAAGATGTTTTAAATAAACATCTGTTCTGGTTTGAAGCATAATATTTTGCATGTAAGGAAGAAAATATAAATTTACGGTAAGAAACTGTAGATAAAAATAAGTGTAAACACGACAATTTCATAACATTTTTGAATGTTAAATCGTTATCAGATCCTAGATCATAAAATTTAGCAGATAGATAGATAGAACCAAACTTTCTACAAGTCTGCGAGTCAGAAAGATTAGCTTGGCGCCCTTTGCTGGCTTTCTGGATGATAACTAATACTTACCTGCATTAATTATTATGTAATTTATGGATAATATATATTATATAAATATGTAACCATTATTTAAGGCTGTTGTTGTCCTGAAAATCAATCAATAAATAAAAAAGACAGCCCCATGAACAAAAATAAAAGCTATTGACATTTTTTCCGGTGTCTGATTCAGTGACGTTTATTATTCTATAATACGTAGTTTACTATTATTTTACATTTATTTTATTTTCCGTTCGAAGCGTATTTTGCCTTAACAATACAAATATATGCTTTTATACATCCATCCACTTATCATTACCATTGAGAAAATTAATGTAACGAAGTAACATCCGTATTGGATCGGGTTGAATTTCTCTAAAATCCTTAAAATTATTGTTTACAGTAGCCGTTCTCGTAATTAGAGCTTCTTAACTAAACAAACCCCCCTTATTAATAAATCTAATTAACGATGGTAATTTTAATTTCGATAACTGCAGTACCGGGCCACAAATTACGCCCAAGCCGGGATAATTTACGCGGCAATTAAGCCGGTTGTGACACCGGCTGGGCTCATTAAATATCCGGTCCGGATAAAAAATGTGAATACATATAAGATAGTTAAAAGGATATTTTACATTATAGTCAAGGCCTAACAAGGATGTCAAGCCGGTTGTGAGACTGGCTAGGCTCATTAAATATCCGGTCCGGATAAAAAATATTAGATAGTTTAAAGAGCGCTTTATATTTATAGCGCGTAATTTAGGCCTAACAGGGATTTGGATCTGAACGTCAAGCCGGTCGTTGCACGGGTTATTAAATATCCGGTCCAGATAAAAAATGGAAATTGTAAGATAGTTTAAAGGGCTCTTTACATATTATAATCTAGATGTAATATAGGCCTGATAAGGGTTATTATCTACAGGTTGTCGAGCCGGTCGTGACAATTTCATTAAACTCCTGACGTCCGGCGTGCAACACATAGTACATAGGCCCTAATTAAATTGACTTGTTGTCAATTTGACAGAGTTATGTTCAAATATTCGGCTGGAAGAAAAAAATGTTTAAAGGGCACTTTATATGTGAACTAGTTAGATAAGGAATTTAATACCTACTCTGTTATTGAGATAAAATAAAAAAAATTGCTTAGACATAGATATGTACCTCTTTAATTCGTAAATCTTCCACAACATAAAACCAAAGACCTAGCGTAAATCGCCAAGAACATGACTTGTCTGAGAATAGACGGAGACTTAGCCACGTCAGATATGACACAATACTGAGAGCAACGAAACCCCTCTGGTCAGTTTGCTATACTATGCTTATTTCAAGATCTGGACATCTGGCAGCTGTAAAGTGGTGGAGGTCAAAGAATGCAAACCACTTCATGGAAATAAATCCTAGAGTTCTGGGTTTGATGCAATATTATGAGAAATTATATAAAAAAAATAGATTATATCATTGCCAAAAGTTTCTGTTGGGGGAAAGTAGTGCTAAACGACGTATACTTAATGTAATTCATAGTTTGTCGCCTGTTGTTTTTGTTTCCGTAATAATACGCAATGTTTTTTGTTCTACATATGTTATAATATAGATAGACCCTGTCCTTTATAACTGAGACAACTTCGGCAGATTTACCTATTTTAGTAGTACTACATATTTTCCAATTCAAAAATTTTGATAGTCTGCCATTCTGACCTCCAGGCTCCACCCATTAAAAGCTGGCAGTTGCCCGGATCTAGCAATAAGATAGTAGCAATCTAACAAAACGGGTTTTGTTGCTAGCATAATTGAGTCATATCCGACGTGGCCAGCCCTTAATAGTCCAGACCAAAATATACCAACTGAAGGAATGAGTTTTTTACTTTCCTCTCAACTTCCAACTACTATTCATCGAGATGATTCCAACAAATCCAAACTACTCCAGTCTCCGTCATCCGAATTTTGTAGATGTCATAAAACTCTACGTCATTTCATAGGCATGCAGAATTTCAGCTCATTCGGTCAAGCTTGTAATAAAATTGTAATAGATTTGCCATTCATTACAATAACGAGCATATGTAAATAAATGACCGTAGATTCACGTCCCAATTCACAATTGGCTGATAATTCACCGGTAACGCTGATCACATTAATCGGTAATTGTAACCGGACACCGGTAAATCATCGGTAATTACCGATTACCGGCTCGTTGCCGAATTAGCGGAGTTTCATTGCGGTTTTGCATATGTCCTCCGGGATTGAATAGCTTGACTATTTAAAGGTTGAATTTAATTTGCATATATTGAAAGAATGTGAGTTGTTATAATGTGATAGGTAGGTATACCGGGTGGTGCAATTCTAAGAACTATGCTGAAAGGATTGTTATTTATAAGTGTTTTACAATCGATTTATACTAATAATAGCCCTCGCAATTAAAACAGAGAAATAAATTAGAATGAGGTTTTTTATATTGCATTGCCAACCCTAGTGCTCCTACGTAATGTTTACATTTTCAAAGAACAAAATATTATTAACTAGCATTTTCCCGCGGCTTCGCCCGCGTATAAGTACTCAAAAAGGATACCATACCCATGTTGATTTTCAGACTTTGTGACCACATTTGCCCCTTTTAGGGGTTGAATTTTCAAAAAAAACGTGTTTTGTCGTTCACGTGTTTACTCATTTATCGTTAGGAATACTCCTGTGAAGTTTCGAATAAAATAGTCTAACAAATCTTGATTCGCCATACAAACTTTAGACCCCCATTTTACCCCCTTAGGGGGTGAATTTTGAAAAATCCTTTCTTAGTGCACCCCTAGACCTTATAAGGAACCTACGTGCCAAATTTGGAATCTCTAGAACCAGCGGTTTGGGCTGTGCGTTGATATGTCAGTCAGTCAGTCAGTCAGTCAATCAGTCAGTCAGTCAGTCAGTCAGTTTCTTCTTTTATATATTTAGATTTCAGTCGGTGTTTTTGATGACTGCCTTGTGGTGCCTATGTCGTTATTCCTTTAACAGGTAGACTTATTCACTGACTTTTCACACACAACACACAACTTTCAATCACAATTTCATATCTTGTGAAGATGAGCATGTAAGACACGATGTTGAGTTTTAGTCACCACAATTTCTCTGTTGTCTACAAAATCGAAATAGCTGTTCCCAATGATGTAGTTTTTCTTAACGTGCGTTACGATTACAGTTCCAATTTTACTTTCGCAAATAAAAATAATTTAGATCATTTTAACATTTATAGCAAAACATTATGACATTCAACATGACATGTCGTAAACGTTACCATGTCTTTTGTGATGAGTTGTTATGTTATTAATGATCAAAATGACACACAACAAAAAGGTATGTTCATTATTTAATATTTTTCACTTCTCATGCTCAAAAAGTGTGTCGTATTATGCTTACCAAGGCGGACTAAAGTAGTACATTTAGCCTCTAGGGCTAGTATGTATACATATTTATGATTTACAAAACATTTTAAATTGACCAATCGGAACACTTCACCATATTAAATCCACCAATCACAACACACATATCGAAGTTAATCGGAACGCTAGATACTTTTTTGGTGCGTATACTGTGTAAATAATTAAAGTCCTTAAAAAAACATTGTATTTAATATCAACCAATCAGAATACAGCAATGTTAAAATCGACCAATGAGGAAACGCAATTTATTTCAAAAACGTGAGGTGTTTTTTAGTTCCTACTTCACAATCATTAAAAAGGATTGTAATTTTTTGGAAGCGCTTTAAAGCGTGTTTAAACTGTTTAAACGGCTATTAGACATGGCAATTTGTAGGGCCCAATCGGTTGTGTCCAACTCCTGTCGGCCCCAAAGCACGTTATTACACTTTCCCTACAAATCGCCCCTACCGACCCTACCTCACCAACAAATCGTCCCTACCGACCCTAGCTCAACGTTTACAGAGATGCCTTCAAAACATCAAAAAAAAGTATTTGGTGAAGCACGGTGATAGTACTCATAACAGTACACATTAAATAAAATCTGAAACTTTTTTTATTATAGATATTTAAATGACCGCTCGAGCTGCCTGAATCTAAATTCATCTGCCCAACCCTTCTATGATTTAAATACAAAACTAGATAAATATATTAATTACCAGCGAATCTACACAATTTAACTTTTATATTGAATAAAAACCAGACGGAATGTGTAGAAAATGGCTAACATTATAAATAAAAAAAGGTAAAATAACTCTAACGACCTCCATAAACAGCTGCGGGTATCGGGGCACTGCTGATCGCCCTAGATCGGGACTCCTACTCCCTAAGTACCATTACACCTACCAACCCGACAGGTTGGACCCTACAAATTGCAATGTCTAATAGCTACTTTAAAGAGCTAATTATACCGTCGTCTGTGGCATTTATTCGAGGTGCTTATATTTTGTATCTATGTCAAAGAAGTTAAAAAAATTAAAAGACCGTCAAGTTAAACCATAATTTAACCTTAGTTTAGTTCTTGTGCGTAAATAATAAGTATTTTTATCTTATTTTCTCGCAATCGAAGTGAAAAATAGTATGCATTACTCTGGTCTAAAAGCCATATTACCACTCGAACAATTTTCCCTCACTTCGTTCGGGAAAATAACCACCTCGTGGTAATATGGCTTACTTTAGACCCTTGTCAAACAATCTACTATTAATTTATTGCTTTACTAGGGTATTTCGTTACTAAAAAAAGTAAAAATTTAAACCTCGAGAATTAAAAAAATATGGCTATTTGGAAACACTTAAGTGATATTTGAAATTGATTATTATTAATATTATTGTATGTGTTAAAACCTTTGTGTTAAATCGACCTTATGTTTCTTAATGTTAAGCCCTGTGGTTGTCAATGTCGCCTAGCAAGCAAAAGTCGACTTTATGATGACATTTCTTGTCAGTCATGTAAAGTTTGTTTACTATAAAGCTCATTAAACCCGTTTACTAATTAGGATTGTAACAGGCAGTGTTTTGCACTTTATTTTAACAAGCTCTAACTTGAAAACGGTTAGGAATATTAACATGGTTCAATGGCTTAAAAGTTATAACTAGAGCTAAACAAACCACCATTTTCGTAAAAGTTCATCGTATTGTTCCACCCGGTATACCAAGGGACAGGAGAAGAAGGGAAAGAAAACTGAAGAAGCAGGAAATAGTATTTTATGCAACAGTTGTATAAGAGGGGTCAAAAAAGGTGAGCGGCGTGGGTAACAATTTGAGCCGTAGGCGCAGCCGGAGGCGAAAATTGTTAAGAAAAACGCCATGAACATTTTTTGACCTACTTATACGACGTTGCATACAATACCTTTTCTACGACTACACATAGTTTTAAAAAAAAATGCGAAATTGAACACTTCATGGATATTTATTATGTCAACATAATCAACAATAAATTAAGTTTCACCTTTTAAAACACTGTATTTCAATACTAACACAAACACACACCGTCGTTATTTATCAATTATCAAAGAGCGACAGAGATTTGTAAAAATACATTATTTTCAATGTTTGCAGTTTGCCACCACAAACGAATGGCAAACGTAAAAACTACAAAGTATGTCTGTGGTTCTTTTCATTTTTTCTTTGTTAAAGTTTTTTTTTCTAAAAACGCTACGTTTATTAAGGTTTCATAAGTTGGCAGTAATTTATTTTCTTCTAAAGTCGTGACTGCACGCGATTCTATTTTGGCGCTTTTATTGAAAAGTTGTTTTTTTGGGGAATAGATTAGATAGACTTTTCTTCGAGTATATTATTTATGTCCTTATATAGATGATGACGAATGTATAAATGATAGATAAACGGGAGTAGAAAAAAATATTCATTTGTTGGGTTCACAGGGCACCTCTGTTAGCAGTTGCATTATATCACATAATAACACTAGGGTCTTTATGAAGAATAGACTAGATAGACTTTTTTGAAATTGCATAAGACATGCTTTTCTATTCGTTTGCGGGACCATATAATTGACAGATAAAAGTACCGGAGTAGAAAAAAGAATGTAGGAGATTCATCATGATATAAGATAACTACTTACATTCCAATTTTCTGCAAGAAAAGGAACTGCTGCGATATCTGAAACAACCAAAAAGACAATACTTAGGCAAAAACTTTAAGATTCTGAAACTAAACTTTCTGATGATAAATCATAGTTGGATTATTGAATTGAATCATTGGACAGAAATATAACACCTTTGCCGGTGTTTAATTTAGCCAACATTTCGCAAAACCAGATAAATAAAAAGTTTGACACAGGGACAATCTGAATTTCAAAGAAGTTTTCTAATTGATCCCTACTAGATTGTACGTAATGCGAGGTCAGCTGTATTAATATGCTAATATGTAGCAAATATGCTGCAGGGCAAACTGGCGCCAATACCCACGTAATTAGAAATTACATATCTCAGGTCAAACTATGATACTTAGGTTAGGTCACTGAGCCAACGCAGTAAATAAGTTACCTATCTAAGTTACATTTAATTACTAAGTATGAAGTACCTGTTACATTTTCATTTATATTAACTTTGGACCCGGATATGCCCTAAAACTACTTAAACTACTGTCCATAAGAGAGGTATGGGTACCGCGAATGTCATCTTGCTATGTGTGGCAGGGCACAGCACTGCTAAGCAAATCTTATCTCGCTTAAATCTGGAGCAGAGCCCGACTGGAGAAGTGCCTCCACCTTACAGAAAACCACAGCCAAATAGCACTAGACCCTACTCGTAGTGTTGTGTTCCTGCTGATGAGTTAAGGTTGCCAAAGAGCTCAAAGAGGACCCAGTGTGTTGACGACGTGGGACCCTCTTGTTCCTTAAGTCGTCGACACGGTGAATCCTCCCTTTTGTAAAGGGACGGCAACGCACATGTGACACATCTGGAGTTGCAGGCGACCATATTCTACGATAACTGCTTAACATTAGGCGGGCCGTATGCTCGTTTGCCACCGTCGTGGTATTAAGTAGGTAAGGTTTCGGTTAAATAAAAATGGTAAAATGAATTGTGATGTTGAATGAACTATCGGCCTTATCTACGACATTATTTAATTTAACTGTCTGATAAGCTATAATGACCGTGGTTTTCAAACAAATACAATTACCACAGAATAAAAAATAATTATGAATATAGATATTGAATGAATTTACGTCGCATAAACTATTGAATGTTCCACATACGTAATGTGTTCCTACACATATACATACATACAAGTATACATTTAATTAACACAGACATTATCTTGCGGAAGTTTAAATATTGCTTTGCAATTCCGCTTTACAATAATAATAACGTTCTATTCGATTAAGCTAACCCGATCGTTATACTTGCGTATTTTTGCATGCATTTATGCCCTTCCCAAGGCAAAATTAAATACGTAATTTTTTTTACAAACTACCATAATTATACCGAAATGCAAACTAAGCTTTTCATAAATATTCATTACACTATAAAACAGTTAATATTAAAAAGAATAAATACTTAAGTTTCACTCAATTTGTATGCCAGGAACAGTGAATAAGACAAATGTGAACATATTATGCTGTCCCACATGCCTCTGTCCCTTGCGCATTACAAGAATGTGGCTGTCTGTTTGGAATTCATTGATTTATCTGCATTCGAATAAAGTATTGACTGAGTGTCGTATTACCTAACAACGATTGTGATTTTGTATAAGTATCTCATAGTTTAAGTTTCACATTTGAAACGAAACGCATATTAGGTACTATAGTTTAGTAACTATAAAAACCCTACATACATGTTGATTATGTCTGTAAATGAAAAGCTAAACCTTGATAGAAGTAAATAAAAACATCTTTTGCTAGATACGTCTTTTGTATTGGAATTGGACACATTGTAAAGAAATGAACACAGAATGACGAGTGTTCGTGCAATGGAGATGCGCAAAACGCAAAACGCTTCACTAAATTGAAAAGATTGATTCATATCTTTCGCTCGCGGAGATATGTACCATTCGTTTCGCTCATTTCGCTCAGTGGATCTGTTCGCATATATTCGCCTCAATCGCATCGTGTCACTCGTTTGATTCGGCTGGCTCATTCGAATCATGAGTGAGAAAGAGCGAGCAAGTAACACTGTAATCACTGAGATAGATGAGTTACTGAGCGAGTTAAATCTTCAGTAAGTTGAAGAGTGAGTGAGTTGAATCAAAAAATATAGTTAATTTAAATCACTCTCTCGTGAATGACCCATGTCTACGTGCAATGGATAGAGCAAGTCAAGAAAGTGGGTAGGCTTTGCCCAGCAGTGGGACACTCTTAACAAAAAAGTTTTTGTGTCAAGTTATTGGGCTTCTCAAAGTAAAACTTCCACTAGGAAACTTACGTAGTGCAACAAACACAATTTATGGTGTACCTTTTCTACATAGGTTAATAGGTTCTCAATACGCATAAAACGTACCTAACTAAATAAATTGCGGTCACTATTGTGTACCAAACGACTACTACAACAGTTTACCATCCAAATATTTCACATGACACCATCTCGATTATCCAAAACTTGTAACCAGTAACTAGTATGCGCTGAGCAAACGTAACTCGACAGGCCAGTTACCCTCTGTTCATAAAGTTCAGAACTTGTAATCAAGCGAACCGGCGTAAGCTTGAGCTCCTACAGAGAATTCCCAAATTTCTGAAGGCTCTTCTCGTCCAATACCTGCCATTACTTTTTTAATGAATGACACGAATATCATTGTTACACCTATTACAGATACCTATAAGCGAACACGCGGTCTCCAACACTGGATAACTAAGTTTACCCACATGACCTGCCTACATATACTTTAACTTGTTAAATCGCTCATTTTCTTATACCAGCAATCTAGGACATTTGACGAATTAAACTTGTTACGGATTCGATTTCTTAGAAATAACTTTGGTTTGGTATACGTATGAAAATATGGATACATTTTAATGTGACAAAAATATGTCTCCAAGACTTTACGCCTCTTTAAAAAGTCGTGGCTACATATTGTCACATTAAATGTATCCATGCTTTCAGACGTGACTGTAAAATTATATTCATGACTGGTTTTCTCAGTTGGAAAAGCCGGGAACCAAGAACCAGCAAGCAGGTTTGGGCGGCAGTAGGTTGCGTACTCGAATCCTACTCAAATTCATGTTGTCTCAATATATACTGGAGACAGCGTAAGGAGAAAATGTTTAGTGAATAAATTTGTCCATGTTTGTTCAGTGTGCGCAGGCGCGTCTGCATCAACTGATTAAACAAACAAAACTGCTATACGTGTCGTTTATAGGGAAAATAGTCTTAATTGCACCTTATAATAAGGCGCGGAACGGTAGGTATGTGATTAGATCCCTTTACCAACGTGTCGACTTCTGTAATAAGGCCTATTTTCTCTGAAAACAAAACCTGTAAATAGCCTTAAAGAAAATTAAGCCATAACGAAGTAAGGAACGATACAATCGAATGACAGCTTTGCCAAGAATTTTAGCACAATTTTAGCAATATTTGACTGCGTGATAAGGCAAAATACCAATACCTTACAGCCTCGACCATTAAAAAACTGGAAAAACGCAAACGGCACAGGTACGCCGCACGCATAGAATACTAATTGTAGTGATCGATTGAATTATTCATCCGATTGCTACGTTATCCTTAACCATCACCGCAACACTAAACCACAATGTAAGCGTCATCTAATGCCGAGTTCAGGAAAAAACGCCTCGAGCGTTTTACGCCTCTTTCACGCAAAAACGCTCGAATTAGCCGCTCGGTTTAGTGAACGGGACACGCCGCCGACAGCGTCAATATCCGAGCGATATCTCTCGGTGCGTTTTCTCGTGAAACAAGCGTTATGGTTACGTGGCCTGAAAAACTAAAAATATATAAGTACTAAAATACTCTATATGTACTACCTAGTACCTACCACAGTCTACAAAAATGTTTAAGCAGGTAACTACTTATAAACCCCTATAAGGTCTAGGGATGCACTAAGAAAGGATTTTTCAAAATTCACCCCCTAAGGGGGTAAAATGGGGGTCCAAAGTTTGTATGGCGAATCAAGATTTGTTAGACTATTTTATTCCAAACTTCACAGGATTATTCCTAACGATAAATGAGTAAACACGTGTTTCCGGTTTTTTGAAAATTCAACCCTTAAAAGGGGCAAATGTGGTCACAAAGTCTGAAAATTAACATGGGCATCGTATCCTTTTTGAGTACTTATAGTACGCGGGCGAAACCGCGGGAAAAGGCTAGTTGAAGAATAAAATAATGAAATAATATAGGTACTTTAATAATATCGTATCTCGAAAATACTCGATTGTAATCAATACTAAAATCTTAATCCTTGTAATAATTATAATAGTTAAGTATAAGTATAGGTAGTACTGTAAAATGGTGTACTAAGGGATTGAGGGGGCAGATGAGATGTGAATATTTTCAGTTGCTGCTTTGATTTTATTTCTCAGGTGGCTCTAAAAGTAATTTTATTATACTTTTAGATATAATTTTCTAATCTTGCGGAAACACGGAGTAGCCAAATTATAACATAAAAAAGTAGAGCCTCTAGAGCTGAAATATATGTGACTCGGAGTGGTACCAGGGTTGCGGGGAGCGATCATGTGGAAGAGGAGAGATACATATGAGCGGAGAGTGGGACCGAACGCATATCGACACAAGCTAATCCGAAATTCAAAATCCGAAAGTTTTTCTCCATACATTCTCCCAGCTCACCCCATTGTTATCCCCTGGCCTCTAACTCCACTACGGGGTGAGATGGGATATCCCACTATTTGTGTGTTTATAGTTAAAATTATGAAATTAAACGACAGATAATCATTAAAAAACTAAAATTTATGCATAATATAAAAATCAACTTTTGGTTTCTGTTTTGGACCAACTCACCCCATTTTACGGTATGTATAATACATATAAAAGTAAAGTGTGTAACGTTTCTAGTGGATATAAATTTAATGCAGTAACCTATACGGACGTGATCATAAAGATACGTGTCGCGATATCGCTTATGTGCACAGCCCGACAGAATATCGCTAATTATATATTTTCATGCATATCAAATAGGAGATTTCATGGCTAAGTAATTATGGTTAACAATATGGTAATTCACACTTATTAGAAGTTCTTTGACGCGAAAGTGAATGGCACATGTGATTATAGTAGTTTATGTAACTGTTACGTAATAAGGCTCCTTAAAACATGAGTGTGGTTTTATGAAATGAACCGCAGGCGAATTTCATAATAAGATCACACGAGTGTTTTAAGGCCTAATTACGTACAGTTGCATGCACTGCTTTATCTACACTCATATTATTTATTCTAAATGCCTTATTTGGAAACCATAGAATGGCCGCCATTGCACTGCTACCATGGCCAACTCGATTGTGCCGGCGGTCGCGCGGGCGCGTGTCGGGCTGTCGGCGGATCCCCGGGAGGGTGCAGGTGTACATTATGTTATCAAAACTCATAGCACATCAATAATTGAGCATGAAAAGTTAAAATTACGTTACTGCTACGGATAAAAAGCTTATCATAGTAAAATCGGTCGTGGTAATTCTAGCCATTGCCTACCGTTTTCGAACACGTTTTAGAGAACTTACAATATGAGTGTAGATTCGTCCTGAGCGAAATTATTAATGAACCTTGCGATTTTTAATAATAATCAAGATTTACCGTTTTATAAAGACAGACTTGTTAAAATAGAATTCACATGTACCGCGTATGCATGAAAATCAGTTTACCAAAATAGCAGAGATATGAGTCACGTTGTTACGTCACTAGATTATTTAAGTGATAGCCTGATGGGAAAATACCATATTTTGCGTATTGATTGAAAAGGAAATATTTTTACACCTAACGGATGAAAACAAAATTGGGCTCAATTATCAATCTGAATCTGCAATAAATAATACTATTTGCAGAAGAATATATATTTTGCTAGATAGGTACCTACAATACTTGTGTACGTTGTATTAATTATAGATACATATCTTTGAATTGTAGGTATATATCCATACTAATATTATAAATGGGAAAGTGTATGTGCGTGTTTGTTTGTCCGTCATTCACGGCAAAACGGGCGACGAATTGACGTGATTTTTTAAGTGGAGATAGTTTAAGGGATGGAGAGTGACATAGGCTACTTTTTGTCTCTTTCTAACCCCCCACTTCCCTAAAATGGGGGGTGGAAGTTTGTATGGAGCATTACGGGGGGCAATCAGGAAAGGGGAACCGTGTTACCCCGAATTTAACGCGAGCGAAGCCGCGGGCAAATGCTAGTATATTTATATATAAAACTCGATGCAAGTCAAACCAGTCTTATAAATATTTCATAAGCTCAGAGTTGCTATTTGTCGCTTATAAAATCAATGTTAATTTATGATCTATAACGCAGTATATAACCGTTTGAGACACCTTTTCGAAAGGTATTAAATTAATGAATCATAAATTTCGCTTCAAATGACGTTTGTCGTAATTCAAATAGCTTACAAATATATTTAAATTCAATCTTATCTTAGTAAGATAAGATAATATTGAATTTAAATATATTTGTAAGCTAATTGAATGTTAGCATTTTTGCTTAGGGGCTGGTGCTTATTAAACAAATATTTTTTTAAGTATATCACACAATTTAATATGCATTCATTCAAGTAATTGCACACAGTTTAAGTACTCGTATAATATAAAAATGAATAATCTCATAATAATACCTGTGTATTTCTTCAAATATATATTTTTCACTGCGTAGGTATAAAAACTGTAATAGCAGTAATGTACAAAAGAAAAAGTTATAAAAAAAAAAAACAATTTACAATTTATTTAGAAACCGTTGTGATTTTGATTTCAGTTCCTATTCAGGAGTTGGCAACCTTCGATTGAGCTATTGTATGGTCTGCTAGACTACGAGTATGTACTGTATTAAACATTTAAAATCCCACATTACTTAACAAACGTGTCAAAATCATGCGGCGCCACGCCGTTAAGTAACAAGTATACGGGAATAAAAAGTTTATGTCATCGTAAACCCTTATACCAACCTCGGAAATGGCGCGTAGGCTGCGTCTTCAGTTTCCAAATTAAAACACATTTAATATCAACGAGTTGCGGTCCCACATTGTTTTGGTACATGGAAATCCAAGTACCAAAACACAAAAGAGGTAACGTTAAAACTAATTAAAATATCAAAATGGAGGCCTAAGCTCGCCGAAACATTATGCGCGTAGTGACAAAAATATGTGAATGAAATACACATAACATTAAAAATTAATTTTATAGTAGAAAAAGGCTATAGTGAGCATTGAAACGAAATAAAACAATTTAGAAAACTTGCCTATACCCACAATGTGCCGTACCGTACCCACGCACGGATATGCCGTACCTAAATACCTATATGTAATTTAGTTTGTGTAAGTTGTCATGGAAAAATGCTGGAGGTATTTATTCTCATTTCATTAATTAATTTTGAATGTATATGAACGTAGGAATAATACAGAAAAAGTGATGTAGAATGAACAATCGCGCCGTTTTTATTGAAACAGTTATTGTTCTCCGAATTTCCAGTCTCAAAATCCAAAGCAAACAACGCTCATGAATAAAAATAATCACATAATGGCGCGTATCAACATGGCGGATTTAATAACACGAATAAAATCTTTTTAAAACAAGTGAAAACGGGCGTTTTGTTACGACCGGCCAGTGACACCAAACGAGCATTTTAAAAAATTACGTTCCATTCCACTCAGATACATATGATATGTGTAATGTATGGTAATGTAGTCGTAAAATAAATGTTGTTTCGATCTTTGCCAAAACGGAACTTTATTGCCGTGTTTTTTTTTCAAACGTTTGCGGAGGTCTAAGTTCTTGGGTACGTACAATAGTGTTTAACAACAAAGCGACATGTTGACATTAGAGAGTTCTGGAGAGACGGGAGCGATGGCCACACTAGACCACCCGGGTAAAGTATCTACTGGGAAGGGGACTCTAATCGACGGGGTGTCTGTTTAGATTGAGACGTAAACAATGGATATTTTTTTGGTATATCCTAATAATAACTTCCTATACAAAAAACCTCCTATATTATATACTGTGTCGGTGTACAAAAATATACATTTATAAAAGCTAATTCTCAAACCGAAGACAGACGTTAATAAAACATTATCTTTAGAACAGATTGCGTAAGATCAAAATGTATTTCAATGCCTGTCGAGTTATCAGCTTATTCCCTAGACTAGAATAATAATATAATCTACTTTATCATTCAGTAATATTTCTTGAAAGGAATTATTTATTGGGCTCCTTCGTAACTTGGATTAAGAATGAATAGTGTTAAATTTGGCGCGCCAGACAGTGACGCTATTAAATCGATCTAGATTGACTAGCTGTGAATGAGTAGTTTTATGGCTGAATGCTCTGTAGTTAAAAGTGTTCACTAGTAGTTATGTTATGGCTCAATAAAACAGTAAACTACGGATGGCGCCTACGTTAACGAGCTGATTAACGTTAAAAAGCGTTGATAGGTGTCAAAGCGAAATGTTTACACTCAAGTGCTGTTTTATATGACCTAAGCTTTTCTCTTAAGCAACAAAAAATTAAAGATTATGTTTCAAAAGTTGTGACATCTGCAGATCTGATCCGTTGATTTTATTTATATAAATAATAAGACAGACCTTCTTAAGCTACACTTATGGAGCTACAGAACAATTAAATATTAAACGAATAAAAACAATGGTTACAACAAATATTAGCTTTGTAAAAATGCGGCCACCAGGGCGGGAAGTTAGTCATTGTTGGCCTGCTTTTGGAATGTTCAAGTGACAGTTAAACGTAAAAGGCAAATACTTGAACAAACGGGCCACAACACATTGTTGCAATGACCGAATGTTTGCTTTTTGTTCTCTCTACCTAAATGTGCGTCTTATTTTAATTTTTATATGCAAGTGGTGAACTCAAGTACCTACTTGTATTTACCTCGGAGTTCAGTTTTTATTTGACCTATATTATATTATGTATGAGGTTCTTCAAAAGAGGAGTTTATCATTGGTTGGTCAATTTAAATCATTTAGATGGAGATCGTGGGGTCGAACTCTGGCCCGTGAGTATGTGTAAAAGGGGTGTGTAATGATCAATATAAGAACTATTACTATATTTTTAATGTATGTAACAACATTTGACATAATTTTAAAATATAACACTTAATAGATACATTCAACTATATCTATAAGACATAATTACATTCCGTAAAACATACGATTTAACGGCCTCCTAGCCCAGTCGGTAGTGACCCTGCCTACGAAGCAGGAGGTCCCGGGTTCGAATCCTGGTCAGGGCATTTATTTGTCTGTTTATCACAGATATTTGTTCCTGAGTTATGGATGTTTTCTATGTATTTAAGTATTTATCTATATCTATATATTATATATATCGTCGTCTAGTACCCATGACACAAGCCTTATTGAGCTTACTGTGGGCCTAGGTCGATTTGTGTAAGATTGTCCTTATAATATTTATAGGATAGATATAATGGACATTCGGTATAGCAATTACACAGTATAATGTTTTTCCATTGAAATGAAGTGTTCGTTCTGTTAGTTCGCAGTTCACTTAACACACTCCGCTTCGCTCGTCGTTGCACCTACCATAATATGTCTCCGTCAAAATGCCGTCAAATGATAATCTTCTGTCAGTTTTCGAGCTTACCTTAAAAATCGAATTACAAAGATTATATGAATTATATATCTATGATTATACCTACCTACAGGAATGAATACCCATTGAATTTTATATCGGATAGTGTTATTAAAATGCATTCTACTACCTTAGTGTTAGGTTGAAAGTTGGTATATCGAATGACTGTAATACCGAATGCCGGTTATACCCAATAATAATATGTTAGTTTGTTGTTATACCTTTTATTAATATATCCTCTATCCGTTATATCAAAAGTTGTTATACAAGGTTTTAAGGGCATATTTGGTATAGTATTTTAATTATCAAAATGTAAGACAAAAAAATTTTATTTAAAAAAAAAAAAAGGTTGTGTATGGTTGGCTGGCTGGGATGACGTGTCTCATACAAAAAAAAAATCCTTTTTCTTACTCGCAATACTATACCAATTATACCCTTTAAACGGATCACCCGTATTTTTGTCACATCCTGTATAGAGTGAACGGCAACCGTGTAAAAGCTTCTATGAGAACCTTTCCAAAAACTGTGATTAATATGTCAATATGTAAGTACACAAACAGTGCTCAAGTCGAACCCAAAACATGTACGAAACCCGAAGTTTTCACTTTCTTTTCTTATTTGGAATGAGCGAGAGTCGTGATTCGAAATAAATAAATGAGGAATTTGACTAGCGGTGGGTCCAGTCTCAAAATAGTAATAAAAGATTTGAGCTTGTCGTGCGTTTGTCGTCGGCGGCGAGTCGTGACAGATTGGTCCGATTGCATACGCTCGCGCACACGCTGTAATTGGATTAAAAAGAATATTCGCGCTCAAGTTTGTGGTTTAAATGTGCAGAGATCCTTGGGCGATCGGTGGAAATTTTGATACCCTACTCATAATTATCATGTAAGAACTCTTAAAAGGTCCATAAATACAAGGTGAAATATTGATCACCGTTCATAGTTGAACGAATCTGAACAATTTTTACTATGGGACCAAACCCGAATTTTTTTGGCTGTTTCATACATTTCGGTCGATCAGATGTTTTTTCGCCATTTCGGAGTTGGCCCTATAGTAAAAGTTGTTCAGTATGGCCTGCCTAGTACCTAATCACCTTGCACAATATGAACGGTAATTAATTAAAAATTAAATATGCATTTATTTTTTAATATTTCACCCAGTATTATGGGCCAATTTTGTACAATAAGCCAATAGCCATGGAATACCATGGCTTGTTTTGTGCTACTAAACGATGATATAACTATAGAAAACATCCATAACTTAGGAACAAACGTTTGTGAATAACACACTAATAGATGCCCTTATCGGTATTGTAGCCCGGAACTTAAAGCTTCGTTGGCAAGCGTCTTTAAATATTTAGGCCAGCCAGCAATTCTCTCTCTTGTTGCTCTGATACTGACGATTCACCAGCGGCGCTAACGCGAACGCCAAAAATCAAAATTTCTTTTTACTCTCTATTTGCACTAGCTAAATACGAAAGAATGAGCCTCAAATGACGACCTTTCGATTTTCAACTCAACAGGACACCGTAACTGCGATTCATTACATTAATTCGAGAATTGTGAAACAGATTTTTCAAAGAAACATTTAAATATCTTATTAAGGCAACTGAACAATTGCACATGTAAAAAGTTCTACACTACAGGGAGTCAGAAATCTCGTCTCCCACATGTTTTTACTCAAATGACTGTTACCACACACGGTCATTGTGTGCAAAATGTATGACTTCAATTCTGTCACAATGGTTCAAAAAGGGACAATATTGTCTGAGATCTCCATTCACTAAATCTGGTGGCAGTTTATTGTTAGCTAACAGCTAAGTGCTTTTGATTTTAGAGCCGTTTTTCAAAGGCAGTAATTTTCAAAGAAGTAGTTGTTCAGCTATGGAAACAGCATTTTTATATAGTTAGATACATAGTGGTTTTAGCGTTAAGAGGCCTTATTCCCAAAACGCGTGAATTTCACGAAATGCTTCATTTTCTTCGAAGGCTATGGCCAAAATATTAAGTTTTTTAAAATCATCTATTGATGCATATATTACTTCATTTCTTTATCTAGACAGCCATTGGAGCAAATATTACATTTTAAAGAGTAAAATATGAAAAAAATTGTTTGTCTTCAGAGGCATTTTCGGATTTTCCAGTTAGATGTAACGTTCATTTCAAAATTACGCAAAAAAGGGTAACAATTCTTATTCAATTTGAGTAAAATTCAATTAAGTATATCATGTATGAGACGGCGGCCATGGAAATAAAAATCGGAGATTCATCTGGGATAATAGACAAAATACCTCCTGATTATATGCCAGTTTTATGACGAAAACACGGGTACATTTGATTTTTTCTACGAAAACTATAAATATTTTGCCTTGAAAAATATTACCATAGCAAAGTTAAACTATATTTCTATCACGATAAAAAAATCATCAGTATAGTGGTAAATTTTAATTTAGTTTACATTTTTAAAAATGACCTATAAGTCACACTTCACGGGACAATTTCTGTAAGAATCGTATTTTTGGGTACTTAATAATAAAAAATATGGTTCAAAAGTATTTTTCTTGTATTACCTACTCATACTTTAAAATATCTTACAAATAGCATTTTATGCGGCTTTTTCCATAAATAGAGTTTTTCGACCTTTTAAGGAATAAGGAGCCTTAAACAATCAAAATGTGAGCTACCATTATAATCTGAGTGCAGAAAATGCCAGATTAGATAGGCCGCATAAGTATCGACTTTTTTTATAACATATTTCCGAGTATTAAAGTTTAAAGGCTTATAGATAAGAAATTTTCTGCATAAGGTTTGAGTCATTAAACGTGGACTTCAGGATATTTAAGCTACTTTAGCTACTTTTCCACGTTATACGGAATCCTATAAACCTTTCTCAACGCGCTGACCGCTTACATTCGTTAAGCTGCGTCACTATCAGGACCTCGTTACCGAACGACCGATGTCTCATTTAAACGGACATTCCAAAGAGATTCTTAAATTATCATCCGTTTTTCTTAGCCAAATTCCTCGGGGTCGGTGTAGTAAGTACATATTTTATCCAAATCTCTGTCGCGAATATATTTCTTAAATGCTCGTATTATCCATATTTTTATTGAGTAAAAAGAACAAGATTTGCACTCGTCACGTTAGCGTGTAAAATTTAAAAAAAAGTTTTGACATGTTTGCTGCGTCTATTAAGATTTGTGGCTGCGGCTGTCTACCAAACTTTTCTCACTTCAACGAGTTTGATCAGTTTCTCTATAAACCGATCTGACATGACATTGCAAATAAAATAAACCACATTCTTCGTAAAACTAGCTGTTTATTTAAAACTATACAAAATCTCTCTTCTATAAGAGCGATTTTGTATAGTTTTAAATAAATAGCTAGTTTTACGAAGAATGTGGTATGTGTAGGTCTTATACAACATTATTTGCTACCTAGTCATGAGGTAAGATCTATAGTCACAAGACTCACACGTCAAATTGGCAATTTATAATATGAAAAAAATGAAAATATCTTTTTATTAACAACCCAACCAATTCAAATTTTAATGGTTGGACCACCAACTCTAAATTTCAAGCAGGTCCTTTATAGTTAATATAAGTTCGTTCGTTAGTGGTGTCACTATCAGGATCCTCGTTACGATACGACTGAAGTCTCGTTTTATTGCACCGACGTTCAGGAGCCATTATTAAGTTGGCGACGGTGTGATTTCGAAGCGGTATTTATTCCTTTTTCATTTCGTACGTAAAAATACATCATGTCATTCCTTTTTAATTTCGAATGTAAACAGAATTAACGTTTCTCGGCTGGGGATACTCGATTTCTTCATAGGTTCATAACCAGACATAGTAGTTTTTGTTTCAAAAATGACAATTAACTAGGGACTTCCTTCCAATAATAAAATTATCGATAACTCTAAAAGTGACATTTCATAGCACATACCAAGTTTACCGGGTTAAGTATAAATTAACCTGTAATGCTGATAACAGTGATAACTACCTATCGATGTTATGTAATGGTGATATGTTATATTTTAACACTTATTAGAAATTTAAAAAAAAAACAGGAAATAATTCATGGAATCAGGCGTTAATTTAAGGAAGTCTATATTATTAACTACAATAATATTGCTTTGATATTCCGCCCGATATAATTGTAGTTAAATCAAGAAATCATTTTAACAACTAAAACAAAACGAATGACAACCATAAGTTTATGCTGTATATTATAATACATACAACTTGCAAATTCATATAATATGCCATAACGATTTATCGATAAATTAATATCGTTCGAAAGTCCCTACGACATTTTCATTCCTGCCACTAAAACTTCTATGTCTGTTCATAACCTATGGAACCGCGTCGTTTTGTGTTCATTCATAGCTGCAATATGTCTGTGTTGTGATATTTCACTTCGAAATAAGTCGCGATGCGACAGCGATGTACTGTAAAAGATCTTCGGGCAATAATCGAAAGCTTTTTATTTTTAAAAGTTTGTCTATTTTTTTACAATTAAGTCACTTTGTCATTCGCTTTTTTATAATCGATGTTACAGCATCAAAATTATATTACATTGTATATTTGAACAACTTACTGTAACAATCAACCCGGGCAGAGGGTAGCGCACGGTACCTATTGGGTGAGATTCCTGCCCCTATGCAGACTCTAAAGTAGATAAGTATCTGTCATCTTCATCTGTCTTATGCAATATCAATGTCACTACGAAAACTCATAGTGTTAAGCAGATACTAGCAATTGCAGAATATCGCTGACTGAGATTACTATGTTGCATGCTCGCAGTAAAGTAAGGTTACATATTGGATATCTACATACTTAAACACGGAATTTAAACCTGTATAACTGTCAACGTGTGATACTGACAGGAAAGGTGTCACTAGCCAATTATCCTCTGGCATGACTGGAATTAATACAAACACATTTGTATAGCCACGTTCTCACCGTAAAATAAACATATTCATTCCTATCACCAACAGGTGCTCTATGTAACCGAACACCGAGACTCAGAAGTGAAAAATGCTGTGGAAACTTGAAATGACAGGAATGCTACTCCCATACCAAGCGCAATCAAACCAGTATAAAATTATTTTGAGATCAGTAATTCCTAAGTCAAACCGAAGATCACATTTGAACTGGTTTACTCGGGACAAACGTTTGGAAACCGATGAGATTACACAGGGTTGCCACAAAAAAATAAGTTCCCCGAAACGGTGGCTAGGAGACGTGATATTTATCCTATTTGTAGTGATAATATTAGTGCGTTGCTTCTCGGAACGTGTCGCTGACATATTAATCGCTAATAAGCAGAGGTGTCTCTCTTCGAGTTTCTTGGAGCGTCTGTATTTGACTCACGGATATCGAGGGGAAAAAGGGTGCTTGGATGCAGCTTGAGTGTGCGTTTTTGGAGGAAGTGGAATAACAGCGATAATTGCACCATTACTAAGCCGGAAAATATTTTGCCTTTTGGTTATTAAGAACAAAATCTATCACTTGCAGACCGATTATTCCTTACTACGTCATTGATTTATTATATATTCTACTAGATGGGCTATCTAGAACAAATTTTGTGCGCCATGTTTGGCGGTTCACAGCTGTCACTGATCAAAGAGTAGCTTTTTTTAGTGAGTTTTCACTATAACTTTTGGCGCAAAGAATTTATTAGTTGTTACCTACACAAATGTGAATATATGAATATAATATAATAATATTTTTTGAAGTTTTTGAACCCGCGGCGTAACAGTTTAAATTAGTGTTAAATGTCTTTAACGTATAATACACATTATACACACTACAGTACTTGAATAAGTTAAAATTAGTTTAACGGTACTTACCGAATCGTGCTCAAATACATAATTCAGCGAGAAGGTTTGAATGTTGATGAATTATAAACGTACATCGCCACAAATCTCATTCCAGTTAAGCGATAAAGCGTGTTTCAAACCAAACAACGGAAGCAAAATACGAGAGGGAACCAAACTCGCAAGCTGAAACATCTACATGTGTGGGTATTTGGGTAAATCACATCATCGTTGGGTATAGAAATGTGTAAGTAGATTAGTTGCTATTACCCGTATGGCATGGTCTGGTACCTATCTTAATTAGGCGATACCGGAAGTTTTACTTAAAATAACTGCTTTTATGAAAACGTTTAGAATGCGAGACGTATAGACGTTTAGAACTAGCCAGGGGCGTATACTTCTACTCCAATACAACTCCAATGCATTAACTACGCAATACAGCTAATGCTTACACGTCTGAATCAGAAATATCAGAATTTACTTGACAATTATTCCAATGCAACTCCTATACAACTTTAAAATTGGCGGATTATTTATTGAGTGTTGGACTTATGTTTGAGATAGATAATCTATCATATATCGTGTTTTATTGTATTGTTTATGACCAGCCAAGGCCAGTCCCCGCGCGTATAGCTTGTCCCGTGGTAGACTAGGGGCACAATGCTCGTTGCCTCCTGCCACCACGCCGCACTCCGTGCTGAATGATGGGTTTCGTGAGGGCGTTGATGGGCTGGAATGTTTAAATTTAAGTTAGGTATAATTTAGTTTAGTATTATCCATAGGTATTGAAGTAGTTTTTAGGGTTCCGTACCTCGAAAGTAAAAAACGGAACCCTTATAGGATCACTTTATTGTCCGTCCGTCTGTCTGTCTGTCTGTCAAGACCATTTTTCTCAGGAACGCGTGGAGGTATCAAGCTGAAATTTGTATCAAATACTCAGATCTATTGTCCCTTGGAGCTATGAAAAAATCAAACTTAAAAGCCAACGCAATCTAAAGATACAGTCGTTTATGCTGCAAATTTTAGAGTTTTTCGGCACTCGCAAAACCTACGGGGTACTTCCCGTGAACTCAGAAACTTGAAATTTGGCACAAAGCAACGTCATATAGCATAGACAATGGAAAAATTACAAAAAGTAGACATTTTTAGTAAAATCATACAAAAAAAATATTTTTTTAAATTTTAAACTTACTACCTTTTTCCTCGTAAACGCGTGGAGGTATTGAATTGAAATTCATGTCAAATACTCAGAAATATAGGACCTTTCAGATGTAGCAAAACCAAACTTTTATGCCAACGCAATCAAAAGAAATAGCAATTTAAGTCGCATATCTTGAAACTGAGTACTCGCAAGAAACTCAAAACCTAAAGGGTATTTCCCGCAAACTCAGAAACTTGAAACTTGGCACGAAGAAACTTTATATAGCACAGACAAAGGAAAAATTACGAAAAGTAGACATTTTTAGTAAAATCATACAAAAAATATTTTTTTTAATTTTAAACTTACTACCCTTTTCCTCGTAAACGCGTGGAGGTATTAAATTGAAATTCATGTCAAATACTCAGAGCTATAGGACCTTTCAGATGTAGCAAAACCAAACTTTTATGGCAACGAAATCAAAAGAAATAGCAATTTAAGTCGCATATTTTGAAACTGAGTACTCGCAAGAAATTCAAAACCTAAAGGGTACTTCCCGTAAATTCAGAAACTTGAAACTTGGCACGAAGAAACTTCATATAGCACAGACAAAGGAAAAATTACGAAAAGTAGACATTTTTAGTAAAATCATAATTTTTTTTTTTTTAATTTTAAACTTACTACCTTTTTCCTCGTAAACGCGTAGAGGTATTAAAGATCTATAATACCTTTAAGCTGTAACAAAATCAATTTTCTATGTCATTGCAATGGGTGAACTTCTAATTATATATCTACAGGTTTGTACGGAACCCTCGGTGCGCGAGTCCGACTCGCACTTGGCCGGTTTTTTTAATTCAAGACAGCGATCTAACAGTTCCTGCCATGCATTGTGAACCAGGGATTGAAGTTGTATTCTAAAAAGAGACCGGCTAGCTTGGCTACTTCTTCGTTGGATCACTTAATTCTAAATTTTACGAAAATTATTTCGTCTGACCTTCAATAAGTCTAGAGGAAACCACTGGATCAAGCAGAGAATACTTTATTGGTGTTACATTTTGTGGATTAAGTGGAGAACTTGACTCTTAAAACTTTTTAAACCCTCTTAAGTTCTTTGGCTTAGCGACAGCAGAAAGCTCACTATTTTATCTTTATCTCTGTATAAATTGCAATAATGATGGTTAAGGTGGTTAAAAAGTCACACTGTAGACCATCGGCCAAGACCGAGGAAGCAATACGAGTAAGAGATCTATACTCAGCAGGGGGAGAATATGGGGGTAATGGAATACAAAGTTACTTATATATTCGTAGTATATGCTTGTATACTGTACCTACGCTGTAACTCAGATACTGTCAAAAGTACTTATATTGACGCAAACTCAGCATCGGGGAAAACAGGATGTGGGCGGATATTCGTCAGAATAAGTACCTACCTATATAGACTATATACCATTCAACAGAAGTTTATTTTGTATGAGTATACTTGGAGAGTGCAGTCACAATTGTATAATACTCGTAACGTAAAAACCCTTTCCAGTTGTCAAATTAAATTTGGAAAAAATGCAAATCGAACCGTTATTTAAAAAAAATGAAACGTTTCATTTTAACGTAATTTGACAACTTCATCGAATTCGAAGCACGTAAAGAAAACAAACGAAAACAATAACAGAAACGTAGCCAATTCAATAACCGTTGTGCGTTTCTTAGGAAATTGAGAAAAAAGTCTATCCATTATTGTGAAGGGCCGTGTGTAAACATCCGAGTGGTTGAATCCGAACGCCCGGACGCCATATTGTTGTTTTTTGCGTTGGTGGGAGATTTATTGGCCCTGACAAAGCGTAGACTACCTCTCATAAATTCCGCATTTTGTAGTACAGATGAATAAAAACGCGCTGTCCACATCCAAGGAAGCACTTAATGTTTAAATTAAAGACGTATAAATCCATATGCAATGTAATTAAAATATAACAAGCATGCACTAATTTAAAATATCGGGCTTTTTCTTGCGAAAACCGGTTAAGACTCTTGGCTGATATCCCTAGAATTAGAATTTTCTTCTTTACAAAAGTCCATGTCGTTGATGTCGTAATCGTAAACGTGCACGTAACTGATTTAAGTCGCTCATTTGAGCGCCGATTGCACTCTTTATACAAATCTATATAATTTAGTTTGTGAATAACTCTAACTATGGTAAAATGCTCCGTCTAAAGGGTATGTTATCTATGATTGGTAGTGACAAAGTCAATTTCACGGCTTGGCTCGCCCGGTATGCCAACGCCTTATGATGGAATTTGGCATGGGCTTTTAACTCAAATTGTCCTTAAGTAAACATTTTACCTGCCAATTGTGATGAATCGCTCACATTGTGGCCTTTGAAATATCAATTCTGTGTAAGTGAAAGATGTTTTTGTAAATGTGACAGTTTTGCTTTATTGCATAATCGGATAAGGTCGTAGTCACGACTTTTAGTGACGGTTCGTAATATCGCAAAATAACAGACAATATAAGAAACTGAATTTATATAAATACTTACAGCATTAAATCGTCGAATAAAAAAAGATAAATTAAGTTAGATCGGTACCTAACTTACTTCATAATGTACTGTATTAAAAAAAAACTTAATAGGTTGCTAAAGACTTTGTCAATTCGTTGTCGTGCTACTATACTGTAATAATCTGTGCTCAATATAATATTTAGGTACATTGAGTTGAACTGTTTTCAAATAAAAAATTTGGCCATGTGATGAATAAGCCCTTAAATTGCACCGAACGGGATACACAGTCAGCCGAAAAAATGGCCCCACAATCAGGGCCGTCTTTTCCATAAGGGCACACGGGGCACGTGCCCAGGGCCCCCATCCTCAGGGGGGGCCCGAAAGTTTCTTTTACAGTCAACGTTGTCCCTAATTGAGCGCCTGAGGGCCCCTGATTCTCAAAGTGCCCTAGGGCCCCGTCACGTAATAAGACTGCCTTGCCCACAATAGTGCTGTAAGGACGACTCGTACAGCAGTTTCTCTGGCAGTCTTATTACGGTATAACACTGGCCGGTTACAAATTTCCACGAGCCATATTTTAGGTAAATCTTGTTTGAGACTGTACCTCTACAATATCCTAACTCAATGTTAAATTGTGAATTGTTAGTCAACGAATGCTTAAGCCATTTCAAGGTGCATGGTGCGTTCTCAAAAGTTTTGTGTGTCCTTTTTGGTGCAACATTATTTAAGAATAATATTCATTGTTAATATTGTTAATGCTCTTAAAGGTGCGTAATGTTGGGTGTATATATCTAACATCATTTTTTTTTGTAAGCTTGTCTGTCAAAACGGTTTCACATATTTTTAAAATTATGTTTTAGGAGATTCATGCATTAACTTACAAAAGCCTAGCAGCAAGGCAGTGCTTCTGGATCATTTCCGATATAGGTTTAAACTTTACTCGCCCGTACCAAATTATTTCCCAGCCCGATCGACTAGGTATCTTAATTTTGCTAGGTCATAGAGAACCTGCTAGGTCTTCAAAATGCATTTTATGTCGAAGTGTTTAATATCGCTTTCGTGGTGTCACCCGCTGTAAAAAAAACTCCAATCCTCCAGGATAACCAGAACAGTGACATGCAAAGACGTATCTACAATATTACTGTACCATACATACACCCTATTTTGTATAAAATGAGGCAAAAGTCGCAAGTTAAACAGCCGCAGACCGGCTGCCACACGGCACTGATTTTTTTGTCTAGACGACCCTTGCGTTTTATGTTTCAAGTGTCTTTTTAGTTGCTGGCGCCTGATGGAAGCGTACGATAGGACGAGTGTCTGTTTTTGACCCATCTTTATACCCAAGAAAATGAAATATCTACTGTTGTCAAGAAAATAATCATTAAAACTGTGATCGCTGCCAGTTTGTTAGGAAGTTGTTTGTTTAGTTAGAAGAAAAGAACGTAAGTTTTTTTAACTATAATGTATTTATGTATAACTTAATGTATGGATCTATGCTACTTTTGATTTTTTCACATTCTTTTTTGAGTCGTAAGGACTTCACAAATTATTTATTGAAAAAAAGTATTTTAAACAGCTTTCGAAAGCTAAGACAAACATAATACGTAATGAGTATTATTGGAAGAAGAGTTGAAAATGAAGAAAATTTTTGTAACATATTTTTAGGGTTCCGTAGTCAAGCCTTATAGTTATAGTAGGAACCCTTATAGTTTCGCCATGTCCGTCCGTCCGTCCGTCCGTCCGCGGATAATCTCAGTGACCGTTTTGATTGATGTATATCAATCACGCCGACAAAGTGGTAAAATAAAAAGTGGAAAAAATTGTTTTATTAGGGTACCTCCCCTATACGGAAAGTGGGGAGTGTTTTTTTTTCATTTCAACCCTAACGTGTGATGTATTGTTGGATAGGTATTTAAAAATGAATAGGGGTTTAGTAAAATCATTTTTTGATAATGTAAATATTTTCGGAAATAATCGCTTCGAAAGTCGGAAAAATAGCGCCCCCCCCTGTAACTTTTGAACCGTAAATCCAAAAAATATGAAAAAAATTGAGAAGATGCGCGTTATGATAAACTTTTTAGGAAAATTATTTTGAACATTTCTAGCCATTTTCGAGTTATTTTCAAAAAACTTCTTCCATAGGCGTCAGATACGGACAGAAATGGACCCGGGGTATGTCCTTAAACTACGTCCGGACTTGGGTATGTCCTTAAACTATGCCAAAAAGAGAGGTATGGGCACTGCGAATGGCATCTCGCTTAGTGTGGTAGGGCACGTTCAGTGAATGTCATCTCGCTCAAATCTGGAGCAGAGCCCGACTGGGGAAGTACCTCCACCTTACAGAAAACCACAGCCAAATAGCACTAGACCCTACTCATAGTGTTGTGTTCCTGCTGGTGAGTAAGGTTGCCAAAGAGCTCAAAGAGGACCCAGTGTGTTGACGATGAGGGACACTCTTGTTCCTTTAGCCGTCAACACAGTGAATCCTCCTTTTTGTAAAGGGTCGGCAACGCGCATGTGACTCCTGTGGAGTTACAGGCGTCCATAGGTTACGGTAGCTGCTTACCATCAGGCAGGCCGTATGCTTGTTTGCCACCGTCGTAGTATAAAAAAAAAAAAAAAATACGACCTTTTGGCATTAGTCTAGTTTTAACACTGTGACGGACGGAAAACTACAGAACCCTACACTGAGCGTGGCCCGACACGCTCTTGGCCGGTTTTTTTGTCGTGAAATTAATCGCGTACGATATATAAGGTGCTAACAAATTAAGTAAAAATATTTGTTTAAAGTGGAACTTACACCAAAACAATGAACTTGAAATAGAAATTAAGAAAACCTTTTTATGTGATTTTTGTTTAAATTTTCCGTACAAAATAAATAGATTAAAATTCTGTCCAAACATAATCAGCCTGTGCAATTCACTGACAAGGTGTTTAACACTTTCTGTCAAGTGATATTTGTCATGGATTTCATAAAGATTTCTTCGTAGTATGTAGTATGACGCTCTGTCAAAATATGGTTGTCTTTATTTAACAAATAGCATTCATTACAAGAGCAAGAGCAAGAAGTGACAGTGTGTGACTCTGACTAATGGCGTCAAAGAGAATCAACACGCGGGGTCTATCGCATGGCTATCTAGTCTGAGACAACATCAAATAGGACGATTGGTTATTTCATGAACATGATGTTTTTACGTAGCAAATTTATTTTAAAAACTTCATAAAACCTATAATATTTTATACTTAAATATACTCCAGGAGCCGAGTACTATCTTCAAAAATATTTGTATTTAATTTGTTAGCACCTTACACTGACAGTCATTCTCCTACAATTTCGGGGTAAATAAAAAAATAGTCTGGGCTCGGTAAAGACCCGTTTTGGTGGATATTTTTATTATACAAATTAAAATAATTATCATTGGTAGATGGCCAAGTTTTAAAATAGCAGTATACATCCTCCTATCCTCCTTTTTGTAAAGGGTCGGCAACGCGCATGTGACTCCTTTGGAGTTGCAGGCGTCCATAGGTTACGGTAGCTGCTTACCATCAGGCGGGCCGTATGCTTGTTTGCCACCGTCGTGGTATTACATATTTTTCATATGAAAAAATGGTTTGAAACTGGATAGCTAGGATATGCGAACGATTGATAGTGCTGGGACATTTTATGGGCCAGAGTTATGGCCGTCGGGAAAGTCCGCCTCAAAACTATTTTACTGGCACCCCTCCAGGCCGATGCCAGCCTTAACTCATTCATTGCTCAGCTGAAAAACATCATATTTCTTCAGTAATGGCATATGTTGGTGCCAGGGCTTGTCTGAATTGCATAAAGCGACGTGTCTGAAACGGTCGACTCTGAAAATGTAATAAAATTTTAAACAAATCGTTACATAGGTATTTCGTTATTTTCGAAATAACTCTTGTACATATTTAAAAACTACGTACAGCAACAACTCCGCTTGCAACTCCGGAATTGTTTGTATGGCGTTCCGGAATTCCGGAGTTAGGCCATACAAACAATTCCAGAGTTGGAAGCCCTACAGTTACAATATCATATCCAAAAAACTACACTTTATACACTGTCGATATAGTTTGTGGCCGTAGTAGATTTGAATGATGTAACAATTTCCATGTAAAAAAAGTAACCCAAAAAATACGTACAATGTATAATTATAATTGTGGAAACATATAGGTAGTTTAAATCCCATCAAAAACATAAATGTGAAAGGCTGCCAAGTTCGATACTATGGGAATGCTTCGCCTATAAAAGAAGTGAGATCTGAATAAGTACCAAGTTCCATAAAAATACCTCAAATCATAAATAGTTATAGGAATGCACACTTGATTTCCAGCAGTTTTTAAGGTACATTTTGAATAAGTATCACGTTACATAGAAATACCTAAAATTATAATAGTCAGAGAAACGCACACCGGTTTTTTTAGCAGTTTCCTGATAACATTTATTATTTTCAGTACTTTTTAATGATGTTACTTGGCAAGTTTTCACACACCACACACCTTTTCAATGCAATAAATCGACACCTTTGGACTGCAATGTGTCAAGTATATAATTTTCTATTAAAACTTGCCAAGTTACATCATTAAAAAGTACTGAAAATAATAAATGTTATCAGGAAACTGCAAAAAAACCGGTGTGCGTTTCTCTGACTATTATAATTTTAGGTATTTCTATGTAACGTGATACTTATTCAAAATGTACCTTAAAAACTGCTGGAAATCAAGTGTGCATTCCTATAACTATTTATGATTTGAGGTATTTTTATGGAACTTGGTACTTATTCAGATCTCACTTCTTTTATAGGCGAAGCATTCCCATAGTATCGAACTTGGCAGCCTTTCACATTTATGTTTTTGATGGGATTTCATTTATTTTTGTTAGGTGTAGGTTCTTTATTATTTTTTTATCACTTTTGCTTTAGGAAATGTCTCATTCCACTTAGGTATGTACTTTATACTATAACCCTTTATACTAAGCGTCTAATTCTATTTTACTATTTATTTATAGGTGATTTTTACAAATAAACTGGCTCCCTACACCTATAAAATGTACCTACTTACATATAATTACATACATCAATAACGTACTTTATTCTGTTTGTAAGTACGCTACCCACATAGATAATTAATAACTTGGTAATACCTACCTACCAGTAGGTATTATAATTGGTGGCCTATTATGTAGCCCTAGAAGTGCACCATCCCATCTCATCCCGTGGCGTATCGGAGGGTGAGATGGACAGTAGTATATATAATATAATTCCATCTTAGAGTATATATGATTTCCATGTTCTTGAATCTGCGATTTTATTAGTTGTAAAATTAGAAATTATTTAGACTATGCGAGAAAAAATAGTCTTTTCATTTTTGTTTGACTGATTTAGCGCACCTAGTGTACCTAGTGACCTGCTTTGCACTTCGTAAATCGTGGGTTCGGTTCCCGCAACAGACACACACAGAGTGGTGAACAATTTTATTGTTCTTGTCTTTAAGACAAACATGTATTGTCTTAAATTGGTATGTATCTAAATTTAAATAAGTCTTATCTCATTTCCACTCCATACCAACTTAAAGTAGAACAAAATTACACATTCGTTGTTTTCGAAACTGACTCACACTTGACCGTTTTCAGATTTTTACTTTATTTCGACCTAAAGACAAACCTTCGAGCCAAATTTCAGGTCGGTACGACCATTGGAAGATAGACCCATTTAGTTCATTATGACTTCATAGTAGAACAAAGTTACACCTTCGCTATTTTTAAAACTGACTCACACTTGGCCGTTTTCAGATTTTTCCCTTTACTTTGACCTTAAGACCTATCTCTATGCCAAATTTCAAGTCAGTACGACCATTGGAAGTGGTCTAGGTTTTTGATGAGTCAGTGAGTGAGTGTATAGTAAAAATAGCGATTTTCTGACGTCAATATCTCAAGAACTGCTATAGGTAGAATAATGAAATTTTGTATTCTAGACAATTAAGGGGATGTCAACAGACACTCGAAATTTCATATGCGTAGATAAAATATGTTTTGAGTTATAGGGTGGTCGAAATTGGCCCGAAATGGTTCGTGTAATATAACCCACGGCCGGTGTGTCGCTTTTTTTTGCTCGAACTTGGCGGACACACTGCCGTGTGTCTAGATTCTAACAATTCTAGTAAGATTTTTTAAGGCCAGGCCAACACTAGGCAAAAAACTTTATGATTATTACCATCGCTATTTTAGTTGCCGAAATCTCGGAAATATACATTTTCATAAATTTTCGTATAAATGTGGAATTGTAACGCTAAATTGAGTTTAAAGTGCAAAAAGGCGCATTTTATGTCCCGTGCAAAAAAAAGGATTTTTCTTAATTAAGGTAAGACTAATGGTGGTTACATTTATATTTTTGATACAAGCGTTTGACATGCTATTTAGTTTAGACTTTTATAAAATAGAGAGAAAATAAATATAAAATCACGACCATCTAGCAGTTTATACATTACTATTAGCCAGGGGCCCATTTCTCGAACGGTATAGAGTAATATTATTAGTTTGTTGTCATGGAAACCCATACGATTTGACAGTTCGTGGACTAATAATATTGTTTTAGTACCTTTCGAGAATTAGGCCCCAGAACGCGCTAACTTAGAACCGATTTTATAAGTGCCATTTTGTGTACAGTCCACATTTTGCCGCTGCAAAGACCACGCAGAGTTAATATGATCGCATTTTGAAACCCATAGACTATAGTGTAAGTTTTACACTAACCAGTGACAACTAACCACATTACTAATTGGCAACAAAATTAGAAAAAACTAGGAAATCATTACAATAAAGAAATCGCTATAGAATATCCTAGTATGGACAAATTCACTTCTACCTTACCAAATATTACGAATCTTCGTTTTTCAATTAATGACCTTAAAAACTTTTTGAGAGGACACGCATAACTCGCGATAAACAATACTTCATAACTGACGTGTTATGAAGTATTGTTTATCGCTTCCTGTTCCCATCGCTTAGGTAGCACTTAAAAACCAATATAAATCAGATACCATAAAACTATGGTCAACGCAAAAATCATTCTGGTTGTCATTATGCTAGTCATTGTATGCTCAATTGTATCGGGACCCAGTTAAAATGTTGTGATTGCGATCGCCATGCACTTACTAAATGATTATAGTAACTACATAGAAGTATTATTGAGTATGAGAATGTCAGACTAATAATTTCGACTTCAAAGAGCTGCATTATTTATCATAAGTATATAAATCAGTTTAAATTCTTCGGGCATAACAGTAACTAGAATGTGTCTGTCAGAGACCTACAGGATTTTGTGTTTTCCTTCTCTTTCAGTCGAAATAGCCCGCGTTAGGCTATCTAAGGATTCTTGTTATTGGAAGGGCATCTTGTCTGTCTCAAGTCAAAGACTGCATTACCTTGAGTGACTATTGTCACGAGGGTCATGCTAATACTGGTTGCTAAGATAAAGTACTCGTTATGTGACCGTAATGATGTCAGAGCGTCTCCAATGATTTATTTTACACAATGTTTATGTTTCGACTCCCACAGGACCAGCTGTACACTTAGTGTGGCAATACTTATCGAACTTATCCCTATACATATAAGATTCAAATTCGTATATTGTGACTATAAAACGAAGTTGACAATTCGTAACTTGACAAAAGCAAGCGTGCGCAAACGATGTCCTTAAATTGTTTTCAGTAAGGTTGAATATGTTTAAGCACAGATGTATTTGATAGGTGCGCCAGAGTGGGTGGTGGACTATGGATGCGCCTAGGCATTGGATGCATGCGCGCGATGCGCAGTCACCTTGCGCGCCGTTTTATGGTGTTTTTGTCATCCGAATCGAAATGGATGTAAGTATGTCAATATGGGTCTTGAACGGATGGTGTAGCGATTCTTGGATCTATTACAGCTGTATATTGGGCAAGACGTCGATTGTATGTTATAGTTATGGAGAATCGATTTGAAAAATGAATGGTGATGTAAAAATTATATGAACATTCTTTTATAAAACTGATACGAAATTTACGTTGTTCAATTTTAGTATAGCAAAAATATTACTCGATACAGCAATAGGTACCTACCTATTGCTGTATCGAGTAATATTTTTGCTTAATGTATAACATAACTTTAATCTAGCAATAACTGTAAAGAGTTAGAGACCTCTAACGTAATGTCTTTTGATTATGATAAGTCTCAACGATACAGATGACACTTGTTTAACATATGTCCAGTCACGCTGGCAGCACAGTCATCTAAAACCACCAAATATTATTTACCTGTCCTTATCTAGTATAGTAAAAACGACTGAGAGGTGTATATTGTCCAAAAGGTTTGTGGGTGGCAATCAGTTATTCCTGAAATTTAAACATCTTGAGAAAACGCTGTCGCACTCCTCCTCGATATTTTATATATTTTAAATCCTCTTATCTCTTTCAAATATACCAATGCAACTACAACCTTAATACGCTATATTTATGACATAAGTTCCAACGGAAGCAATAGAGAGATATCAGGTCAAGGAAATAAGCAGTCAAAATGTGATTGTCATTGTTGAGCTTGCGATGAGCAACTACGAAGAAGTCACTTGAGGAGCTCACGTTTTTTAAGTCACGTAATGTGACCATGTGAAAACGTGAGTTACCCGTTCCTATTTATTTAATTCACTTGGGGACTAAGAGAATTAACAATACATTTTTAATTAATTTACCCTTATTATGTACTTATGCAATCTTAATAAATAAACGTCTCTTATTATTATAATTCAACCAACCGGAGCGGCCATTGACAGGCGTTCCCCTCTGCCGAAAACATAAGACCAGTGGTCATGTCTATTGTATGGGCTGGCGTTTATATGACGTGGCTATTTGTGCGTTACGTACGAAAAGCCACACATTTGACGTTCCCTTCCCCCGCAAAAATCGACAACACTTTTTGTATAGAAAATGACAGACATAGCCAGGAGGATTAAAACGAGATATTTATGCCTTCGAGTTGTGGAATGTGATTCAGTCTTGTAACTACGGCTTGATTTGTTAACAAAAAGACACTTTCAACTGGAAATGTTAGATAGCAATATAAATGCTAAAAACATTTACAAAATACCCCGCAAATAATAAATTGTGCAAGTATCTCGCACTAGAGTGTGACGTAAATGCACCGTAAAAATGATATCTCGCCTCCACTGAAGTTTTTGTTGAAAAATGTGCTGTAAAAATTTCCGCATCAACTTTTTGGCCGCTCCATTGTTCTCGCGCGTGCTGGTTTATTTACTGAATTTACATGCAATTTCTGCTACAAAGAACGTGCATTGGTTACGTTTTTATACGGAACATCAAAGTGTCTGAAAAGGGCTACTGACATGATCGAATGGGCACTAAATTTTTACCTCTATACCTCTATCGTTTTCAAAAGTAGACATAACTAAATATTCTTTAAACTACTTGTTATGTAGATGACGAAATGGTTTCTATTTTAAATGATTTCTTAGTTACAGTTAAAGTTGCATGCACTCGAACACAATAATAATATGGATCAATACGTGTACATTAATTTAACGTTAGTTATATAAATGTAAACGTTCTAAAATATATTGAATATTTTGACTTTGACTTTATGTTGAATTTTTATGTTATTTTGGTCATTTTTATAAATTCCAAATAAACGCTACAAACTGTGTAACAAAAACTTAAAGTTTGTAATGATTTTCATTTTAAGTTGGTTTAAAAATCGACTAACTAAAGTAACAAAACTATGAATAATAAACGGCGACAGTAAAATCAATGATCGTGATCGAGTGAGTCGCCATCGAGTTCCACTAGTATCCCCGATCAGCGTTTTTTACCGGCCGCTGTCGCCCACATCCTAACTAAACTAACTATTAGTCAAACACCAGCCACATGTTTGTTTTGCCGCGGGTGGCATATTGTCCATGGGCCCGGAATAGAAGTTTAAAAAAATATAAACTTCCTAACTTGCGGTTACGTATATAAGAGGAGAATTTTTGGTTATAGCGCGGAAACCTTTTATAACGTTATTCTTTATAACCAGTCTTAAACTTTCCGGAATGTATTATCTCTCATCATAAACTTACTAAATCATATTTTTCAAACAACATTGATTGAAGTTCTTGTACATTGATTGAAAATACCGACACGCCATAATCGTCAAAAATTCGTGTACCGACGTTACATAAAAATTCGTGCGCTACAAGTATGTACCAGATCAAAATAGTATTATAATTACATTCAAGTGGTTTACCTCCTGTGCAAAGGAAGCTAGCAATAAATAAACACCAAAAAGCGTAAGAAAACGTAAACATGTACTTAAATTTTTATGTCTTTTATGCTAAAAACATTTTAAAATACGAGTACCACTTTGTCGAATAAATTAGGTATCAATATTGACAAAACAAGAAACCAAAATGTGTCATATACGTTTACAATCTCGATAAGCGTATCGGTTATCAATTGTTATTATAATTAGTCGGTGCAAAAACAGTCGTCGTAAATTTCGGCTCGTTGCAAAGGGGCTCTAATAGAATCATTATGGGTGTCGTAAAATGGACGGTGCTCTATCCAAGCAGGCATAAATGTCGTAACAGTCATGGAAAGACGGTTTGAATATGGAGTTTATTGTGCAATGATACGGTAGAAAATTGAATGGGTTGTAAGATGGCTGTTCCAGTTGTTATGCAAGGTGGGGCAATAGTGGACTGATGATTGGAAGTTGTTGCATAATTTCTAGCTAATGTGTCGACTTAGCATTACTTTAACTAGTGCTACTAGTAGTGCTTAAATAACATAGGATGTTAATGTTTTTATGTTAAGGACAAAAGCTTTCAACAAAAATGACCAATTTAGATAAATACGAGTGTATTGTATTCCGTGTACTAAAAAAATATATAATGGTAGTACCTAATTATTATTTCAAATAATAATTATTTCAAAGTCTAACTCAAAAATGTGTTATTCAAGTAAGCATAGCAGCAAACACTTTCGAATCATCAGTTACAATTATTATCTTAAGCTAATATAATATATAATTTAGGGCAATATACCTAGTCGGTTACTAAATTCTGTTACTATAGTTTTCACTAAATAAATAGGAATAGGTAGCATCATTTTAATTATTCATGTACATAATTTAAAAGCTTATTTAATAGTCAATAGATTACAATCTATTGAAATGAAAATTATTGTCGCAGTTTTTCAGAATTCTTTTTTATAACTCGGAAAAAGGCGTGAAAAATATACGTCAAAATTACACTCCTTTTTTTCATGTTGATGATCCTATTTATTTTTAATCACGTTTAAGACGCATCAGTCTTGCACAATTCGTTAGCTATATTCTTTAGCTTCAATGTGGTGTATAGTTCACGTGGGTCTATCCGATAAAATACTAGACCATACGTTGCAAGTCTGCTTGTTCCATAGCAGTCTAAATCTATGTCTTTTGTGCAAATTAAAAAAATAGGCAATGTTTCAACTGGGAATATCTGTGGGATAATATCGCAAGAAAATTAAATGGTGGTCACGCAATTACCTCTAATAAACAGGTTTCTTACAAACAAGCAATGGAACCTTCTAAACAAAGGTGCAATATTTATTTGATGCACTTTTGTAAAGTGTAATTTTCTTAAATTTATCGCGTGTTTGCGTCTTCGAGCAATCTTGTGCTTTACAACGATTTTCAATAAATCTGATTTGTATATTATTATACCATATTATGTTCGTTAGAAATTAGGCTATTAAATAATTACTTTAAATTTTTATTTAAAATTCTATTTTATATTTTATCAGTCAGAAATCTGGTAACAGAACTTAGTAACCAACTAGGTATTGGTGCAATTATAAAAATATATTTACATGTTGTGAATTTCAAAATTAATGATTATAATTGCACAATGCTAAGATCGTCAAAAGTTAAACGTTATGTGCGTGTCTGCGTGAAACGTGTTTCATTTCATTATGATCGAACATATTGTAAATAGATATTCGCCCTATTTTTAAGTTCAGGTACTAAAAAATAATCATTCTTATTCTAAAACAATGTCAAAAAGAGGTCAAATAAGTCATTACTTTCCTAAAAAGTGTACAAAAACAAGCAGTCATAAATTATGACATCTAATATCTTCTCATATACCTATATGTCTCCTCTTAAAAAAAAACTCTCATTACTTGGAAGACTAATCGAGTTTTATGCGAAAACCTTCGGTAGCACTTCTACCTATTAGTTTTGCCCGAATTCATTTGCATACAAATTGCTGCAGATATTAATTTGTATTTTGTACCAATCAGTTCCCAGAAGCGACTCGACATGTTTAGTTATTTATGATGGAAATACCAATCGTAACGCTTAATGGCGTCTGGAGGATATTATTATTTTCATCATTAATGTAAGTTAGCACCGATACATTAAATAATGTCGCAAAAAATAAGAGCACACATTTATTAAGTGCTCTTATTTTACCGCACCTAAAATAAATAAATATATATTATGGGACAATCCTGGGTAACAATGTTATATTTCTATTTTTTTTTATTTTATACCACGACGGTGGCAAACAAGCATACGGCCCGCCTGGTGGTAAGCAGTTACCGTAGCCTATGGACGCCTGCAACCCCAGAGGATTTACATGCGCGTTGCCTACCCTTTAGGAACCTATACACTCCTTTTTTGAAGAACCTCATACTGTAGCCCACTGGGAAAACCTCGGCAGGGAGTTCATTCCACAGCCGCAGCGTTCGTGGGAGGAAATTCCTCTTAAATCGTACTGTGCGCGACCCATTGGTCTCCAGGGTGTGGGGATGAACACCCTGCCGGCGGCGAGCGGTGCGGTGATAAAAAGCTGCCGTGGGCATCATATCAAACAGTTCTTCAGAGCACAACCCATTGTACAAGCGATAGAACACGCATAAGGAGGCAAAGTCCCTCCTAAGACTCAAAGGTTCAATATTGCTCGTGAGTTTGGGATCGTCGACGATCCGCACAGCGCGCCTTTGCACCGAGTCAAAGGGCCCAAGCTGGTATCCAGGTGCTCCCGCCCAAAGGTGACAACAGTACTCCATGTGGGGTCTGACTTGCGACTTGTATAGGAGCAGTCTCTGCCCCGGAGTGAAGTATCGCCTCGCTCTATTGAGCACACCGAGCTTTTTGGATGCCAGCTTGGCCTTCGCTTCAAGGTGACTACGGAATTGGACGTCACTGGAAATGTCCACACCGAGGATCCCAATACTCCCTGACATTGTAAGGGTTGTGCCTTGGAACTGAGGGGCCACAGTAAATGGGGTTTTCTTAGCGGTGAACGCGCAAACTTGTGTCTTTGTGGGGTTGAATCTGACTAAGTTGTCCTGACCCCACACCGAGACTCCAGAAAGAGTATTCTCGATATCGGACACAAGTTTTTCACGACTTATATAATCTATAACGGGTTACTCACGTAATTTAAGTAGATCTTTGCTCGACATGTTTCGAACAATTTACGATTTATTTTTAATATGTTAGAGTCTCAGGAAAGGTTTATAATTATACAATCTCTTTGTGTCTTTTGGGCCATTTTATCTCTAAATGTATACGCCTAAACAAAGAGCCTCTTATGTCTAAATCAATACTATACTTATTGGGGCTTATTTTTGAATGCTTGGAAAAATACTAGCGTTTTTCTCAAATCGTTCTTAATAAAAGTAAGTACTTACATTAAATTGAAATCTTCACGTGAAAAGGAGCAGTCTCAGTAATCTCAGCGCTATCTGAAACAACATAATAAAGTATTTTAGGCATTGCGCACATATAAAATTAAAATTAAAAGGGCTAAAATACCTACCAATAATATTATAAAACAAGAAATTGTGCCCTGTTACACAAAAAACCCTACTGTCTCAGATAAATGATAATGGACGTATATTTTGAGGAACCTTTATTTCAATTTGGTCTCAAGAGCATTGCATCGACCAGGACTACAAAATAAATACGTTTTTGTGCAGCTGCTGACACTGCGGGACGCCGTTTTTTCGATCATAAATATCAATTCACACAAACCAACGAAACGCATTTGTACTTATTTAGTTCGGAAGGGACGCCAGGGACACTTAAAACTTCCTGCGCAAATTTCTATTATTATACTTATTACTAACGTTTACGACTCAAATAAAATACGAGAATTAAATATGTGATTTATTATGTAAATGCAGTTAAATTTAACACCACTCGGTCCGCGCGGCGTGTCCCAGCTGCAAAATGGATAATAAATTATACGGTTTATGTAAACCTTGAACGAACGTGAACCTTGGCGATCGGAAATGTAAAGCCAAGCCGAAAATAAGACGAAATAGGAGACGTACACGTATAAGTCAAATGAAATGCAAAACGAATCAAACGAGCCGCAAATTACGTTAACTTAACGCTGTTGGTGTGTGTCGATTCAAAGCGCAAATTATTAGTAAACACAGCTTCAGGAGGCAAATTCAGAATCCATGAAATATGATATCAGTAAGATTTATCACTGCGTCCCTCTAAAGCATATGTTACAATATTCTAGTATCCAGTTAAAAATGCTTTATCCTTAGTTATCATTTTGATGCGCAAAGCGCATAATTTTTAGGTGGTCTAAACCTAAGCAATAATATATACCTCGGGCCGCGGGCTTGATCACATTTTTTTACGTAAGTATCCTTTTTATAACCAACATAAATAATTGTGTCACTTCTTCTTGCAAGCGTGTGGATATTCATATTGGATAGGTGTAAATAAGTAATGGTACATTTTTGTATGTATTTGAATACGGCCCCAGAAACGTTTTAAATTGCACGTGCTCGCCGCCATCTTGCCGAACATAAAATGGCGTCTCAGCGAAATGGCCGGCGTGACCGAAGCTTCACAGAATTTCCAGATTAATGACTTAATTGTCGAAGTTTAACTGTTAAACGGTTAAGTTTGAATGGGCGAGATGGTGGACTGCGAAGTGGCGCACGAGTAACGAACGTATTGGACGATTTTAGCCACTTTGAGGCCACTTGATTACGGTTTGTCTTGAGCATAATTGAGACAAAAGATTATCTTTGTTTCAAAGAGTTAAAACTTTGTTTCCAATTTTTATTCGACAGGTATTAGATAAAACTAATGTAGATAGCTATTTATTGGCACAGTGTTAACAAAATTTCACGCATTTTCTTTCAGTGAAGTATCAGTAAACCTTGTATATTTCCTAGTTGATTCACGGCTGGGGTGTTAATATGATAATGCAAAAAAGTAGAATAACCAAGGCTTATCAACATCAACAAGCTGTCTTAAGACTCCTCCGGTTCTATTAGTAAACCAGTAATCGTAACTCGTAAATATTACGCTACTTACTTTATCGCACTGCACCTCGCACCAGCAGCAGCTCCATTATAAACCTTATCCCATTGAGACAAGGTCTATTAAAGCTTTTCTTTAAGTTTAGGTAGTCTAGGTCCGCACAGGCGATTCGTTCTGAGTTATCGCAGGTCAGGTCGAGCTGATAGCGTTGTTTTTATACCCTACTCTTGAAATGAGGATAATGACACAACACATCAGCAGTTAATTTAAAAAATGAGGTACATATTTAGTCAGAAAACGTCTAATAAATCGTGCTCAATTACTTTTTTGTTGAGAATAGCGTCTTATCAAGCATGGCCGCGATTCGAAAAATAAACATACACACTGGACAGACACAGCTCCAACCCAACTCAACTCAACGCTATAACGACATTGACATTTGCTATTCGAACAGATTTTCATTCAACATTGGTATCACATTGGTTCACATTGGTCTCACATTGGTACAACATTGGTACAATGTGCGACCAATGTGTGACCAATGTGATACCAATGTTGAATGAATATCTGTTCGAATAGCAAATGTCAATGTCGTTATAGCGTTGAGTTGAGTTGGGTTGAGTTGGGTTGGAGCTGTGTCTTTCCAGTGTGTGTGTTTATTTTTCGAATCGCGGCCCATTAAAATTTGGAGGACGGATTGGTTATTCCACATTACCAAGAACCCATCTCATGCAATCTTAGAGAGACCTCACACTACATTAGCGTCTTTGAGCTTCGGCGTCTAGGCATTGCTATGGCAAATAGCAATATAGCGTTGACTAAGACGTCCGACAGTCACAAGACGCTAGTAGAGATATCGGGTGCAAGAGATGTGAAGTTAAAAGCATTGAAGCTTGTACCATGCCGTTAAGTCCCTGAGGGGGTAGCACCACGGTAGCACAGAACAAAATCCGAAGATCTGTCTACGCCTCTATACAAATACATAGGTACGTGTACGATCGATTCGAATTTCGGTGTTCGCAATGGCAACTCTCGTTGATATCTGCAATACAGAAAGGGTACTCAACACCTTGCAAAGTTACGTTGCTCTGTAATGACTAATGTTGTTTTGGTTTTCAACCGACTTCAAGATTTTGAAGGAGGAGGTTCTCAATTCGTCGGGTCTTTGCTTTTGTTTGTTCACAACATGTTTTCGAGCAGTACTTAGTTCTGAGGAAAATCGGATCTAAAAGAAGCACAATAGTGGTTTCTGAATGTATGAAAAAAAACTTAACTTCGTCATAGGTATTTACTAATTTTTTGAAACAGTAGATGGTTAGTATCTGCAAAAAAATTTTTTTTCAGGGTACTTTATCACTGAAAAAGGTAAGCTGTGTTTTACAGAGCCTACCTACCTAAATATTGATAAACTTATTTATAACCGAAACACCGTTATTAGAAAATAACGGCAGCTCAAACGACAGGTCAAATAGCTCAGTTTATCGCCCTTATTATAAACCCTTAGCCAGTTTAGCCAGAAGTAAACGATCGGCATATATTCCCATCGTCTAGGAGCGTAAGCTAATATTTGGCTAACTTGCCTTGGAAAAAGGACAGACCTCGAGATCTACAATAAATATGTGTTCTCAAAGACCCTGGTTCTATGCGGCTAGTGCTCGGTAAGCGATACTAATAAGAACCTAGCTCGCGATTAAATCAACTGATCGGAACTAATCCTGTCGACGAACCACACATTACCTTACCGTAGGCGTATTTTATAAGAACACCCATGCTAAAACAAACTCTAAATCTCTGTAAATAAAGCTCTAAATCTCTTACTAATTACCTGTTTCCAGATTCATATCGCTGCATCTAATTTTAACAATGTTCACAGCGTGTTAAGGTTCAGTTCAGCTTGAGAGGATGCTGAAGTAATGATATACAGGCTGTTGACACCTAGCCTAGACATAGGGTATAGATTTAAGGTACGATACGAATCCGATACGATCTGGAATATTAAGTGAAAAGGAAATTATTTTAATAGCTCCTTGATTTTGATTGTATTTTATATGAAGTGCCGTGATATGTTAAAGCAAATGGTAATTTTATTGTCGATTGAAGTGCTGATAACCTCACTAAGCTCAGTTGCTTACTGCATTAATGAAAAGTGCTTAGGTAGGACAGGCTGAACCATTAGTAGAAAAGACGCATTTGCCTCAATTGACGCTTTTTGCCAGGTTGTCCTTGGGTATGTCATAGTTTGACAGATATATTTAGGTGGGTAGTGGGCACATAATCGTGATCTGTCATTTTCTGTATGAGTAATTTAGCTAAGAAAAACATGAATTCAAAAAAGTTCTCATCATACGTTCAAATTGCGCTTTCAAAATAAACATACAAGCATGGAATTTTCCACATTTTCATAAAATTCTAAACTTAAGGAGTTTAAGGCGGGCTTATTCGAGGATCAAATTTACTTAAGTATGCCTTAATTAGACGTCTGGCATATCTCTGGGCTTTGAAGGTCATAAGTTTCATGGTGATTTCTAAGATATAAGCTCTTTTGCAAAAGACAGCCCATTTTGAACTCGGTTTAAAGGTCATATGTGCCTTGGATTTTGGAAATAGAAAGGCCTTTTTCTAGAAATGCTCGTTAAGACCGTGCCATAGGAGAGGACGCTAATAGGTGAGTCTGAATCTAATTAATTTTCAACTTATGCACGTCCAGTTTTCTCTAGGTTTAACAAAAATGGTGTAATTGGCAACTTAGACAGTTTTATTCATATTCACAATTAAACCACCGTTAAAAATCGGCATTTTCTGTCGTATCTAATTATTGTGGCACCATGTTTTTTCGCATACATCTAAAATCTTTTGATGCTGCCGCCACTGATAAGGCTAAGCACTTGGGCTTGCAGCTCTGCATTATCGTGTAACCCTACCCCTTCCTGCTTTGAGGAACAAAGGAAAACTGGGAGGCTTATACTAGAAACCGGGTTTTTTTATTAATTTTCAAAAAAAAATTTTTCATACGCCGCCAGGTTTTTTTGCATTGCAGCATCGCCATTTTGTGTTCCCCCATTAAAGACGTAACTAATGTGGGAGTTTTATCAAACTAGGTTTAGTGTCGTGGGCTCTTGTTCTAATGTAGGTAGAGTTGACGTATTTTGAGAAGGCATGGCAATGTAACTAAAGCAACACCTAAAAATTCCCCTTATATTCTTACAAAATTACTGCAACTTTTCTTTCGACTGGCCAAAATACGCAAACGAATCGTTGAAAATAGCTAGGTAAGTACTTAGTGATACTGAAATGAACCTCGAACTTATTACTTTCGAGTAACATTGCAAATTAAATAGAAAGGTTTTCGATTGGCTCAACTTTTCTGAAGTTGTTTTAAATATTCTAGCCATCCTAGGCAGTATAGCAGCCCTACTTAGCGGGTCGAGCATCGATTTAAACTTGTACCATTATAAATAATAGGTACAAAGTATTTGTTTAAGTTAAGCTTTTGGATTTATACTCTAAAATAAGTTATGTAACTAATGTAACTAAGAACCTTACGTTTATTAAGTCGATTCAACGTTCGACATCAGCGATATTACATATATAACTGACATTAAAGCCAATTAAAATGACAAACTTACAAGGCTAGTCGGCATATAAAAATATGTAGGTACAAGGGCGACTTTATTTTTAAGATTGACACGCTAAAAACGTCGATGCTCTGTGATTTGAACCCAATGATATTTACTTTGGATGGGTTATACTCTAACAAAATGAGCAGATAAAATACTTCCAGAGTTATTTCATAACCTAGCAACGATTCTGTTATGTTTATCTATTTTGACAATCATTACATCTTTGTCACTCTCATTGTTAGAAAGTTACAGTTTGTCTCTTTCTCACGCGGGTGGCGGGAGCTCGTTGGCACGTCCGCATCTCACACTGGCCGGTGCGCGACTAGCGTCGATTGTTTGAAATCACTCATTTTAAGTGCTTCACTTCACAGCGTGCATAACACATCTGTCATTATTATACATGTATAGTTTGAACCTGCATTCTTTTTCAGAATTTGCTAGCTCAAAAAATGTTGTCTTCGATCTTTGTACCTACCTATATTTAAATAAAAAAACCTTAACTTGTTCATATCTGTCTGCTGATCATCATAATATCATGTGTCCACTTGCCACATAAAAAAATCCCGTACAGGACCAGATACTTAATTAAGCACCTGTAGTATCAATTTACGACAAAAATTAAAAATTGGTAACCGAGCACAATCAATAAAAACATCCTTAACGACATTCCAGAGACTGTCATTGGGCCACCATAAAAATATTAATAAACAAACGAACTGTCACTGATGCTATCGGCTGATATATGGCGTCGGTAAGCAGACAAATGTTTCCATACATGACTCCTTGTGTACCATCTCAATCGCCTAAAAAGCATGGGCAAGTTGAAGAGTATAGTGAACCAGTTTAAGAACGTTTGCCTATAACGCATAGCTTTTATGGATTTATAGGTCACGTTATATTGTTACGTTCGAGAACTTTGGCATGTTCGCTGCTGCAACCATTGGGATAATATCGTTTTAACTGGTACCGCACTTCATATTCAACCTTTTGTATTAAAATATAAAGTTCACATCTGAAGTTGAAGGTGCAATTGAGACTTTATCAAAAAACTGTTCACCTTGTAACAAAATTATTCGGGTTTATGTTGAATTTGGAATGCATTGCTTCTCTTCTTGGCTTGTATTTAGATATTCGGAACGAAGAGGAGCAATGGATGGATGGTTTGTTGACTTGCCGCTGTTAATGGATGTATGAAGGCAATGTGAACAAAAATGAAGCAATAAACGTAGATGAATTAAAAATATCGACAAGGGACATTTTAGTATTAGGTACCTAATTATTTTAATGATGCATGTAAACTTTGAACCTAATTATGAAATATTTTGCCTTGATTTTTTTTACTTCTATTGGTACTGTACTGTGAATTGAAGCTATTTTACTCAGCAAAAATGTAATTGTTAAAAACCTTCCCTATTTTGCTCAGTGGAGTTTCTTCTAATGCTTGCGTAAGTAACTCACCTAGCAACCCTAGCAGGGACGTTTTTTATGTGTACCGTTATTTTATATGACCTACGTATCATTTTCACATTTAAATAGATGCTTAAGATTTGGGTCTCCAAACCTGTAGGTTTTGGAGACCCAAATCTCTGGTCTTGGAGGTCTGTAGACCATAGAGGGTATATTAATAATAATAATAAATACTCTTTATTGCACACCTCATACAGTTTAAGTTTCAAGTACAAATTATATAATTACATAAATTTAGGTAGAGGTAACAACAGGCGGTCTTATCGCTAAGGAGCGATTTCTTCCAGACAAACTTTGGGTAGTGGAGACTAGAGAAAACAATAAGCAGTAGGTGGTGCATAGAAACAAAAAAGACGATTTAGACAGCACAGCACGTTCATATGGATATACATACTTAAATAAATACAAAATAAACATACATATACGTACATACATATATAATACACACAGTAAGAAACCAGTGTCAACTTAAAAACCTAAGGAAGAGATAAATAGTATTACCGGTGTAATAGTATTCCTTAAGTTGCGATTTAAAGCTTCCAATAGATTGCGCGCGTTTTATGTTGAGAGGGAGAGAATTCCACAAACGAACGGCCTGGAACGTAAATGAGCAATTATAAAATTTGGAAGATGAAGATGGCACTTTTAGGAGCAATTTTTCAGAGGATCTAATAGAATTAGGATAAGAGAAACGCTCTTTGAGGTAGCGGGGAGTTGCAGGGTTAAAAAGTATAGAAAAGAGTAAAGAAAGTATGTGAAAGTATGTGGTATACCTACATAAATATATTTATTATAATTATTATATTTTGGATCATTCTTTAGAATTGTGCCTATGTCTAAACTCCGTCAAACACTACTAGTTAAATCAAAGTAGGTACCTACTTAAGAGTTAAGTCTGACCGAAAACTTAAAATTTAAGAACGGCCTTTTTTTTCTGGTGATTTCTACAAATGTAAACCCGAATCTAGTATATTAGTGATCGATATAAGAAGTCGTGTCGCGCATCGATCCCGCGATACCATCGACACCCGACAACGACAGGCTGCGGGTGCGGGTGCGCACAATAATCATAACCAGTATTACAAAGTAGGTATATAACACGACTGGTATATATAGCACAGCAGGCCTACCGCGAGCGTCGAAAAAGAAATTTCGTGTGCGTTGGGGTAATTTCGCTAAGCATGTAATTCCGAAAATCAATCAAATATCGCGCGTATCGATGGAATTATCCCAATGCACCTTATTTCTCTCTCTCTATCGCTCTTGCCCATTCGAAAGAGAGTGATTCAAATTGAAAATAGACGCAGTGTTTCGCGGTTATAGGCTTGATAGCGAATTTCGATGCCGTTATAGTATTGCATGTTTAGCGTCTGTCTCCAGAGTGGGTAATAAAACAAAACAGTTTTTGAACATGGCCCCTGGTTTACGAAGGTTTTTAGGGTTCCGTAGTCAACTAGGAACCCTTATAGTTTCGCCATGTCTGCCCGTCCGTCCGTCCGTCCGCGGATAATCTCAGTGACCGTTTGCACTAGAAAGCTGAAATTTGGTACTAATATGTATATCAATCACGCCGACAAAGTGGTAAAATAAAAAGTGGAAACAAATGTTTTATTAGGGTACCTCCCCTATACGTAAAGTGGGGAGTGATTTTTTTTTCAACCCTAACGTGTGATATATTGTTGGATAGGTATTTAAAAATGAATAGGGGTTTACTAAAATCATTTTTTGATAATGTAAATATTTTCGCAAATAATCGCTCCAGAAGTTAAAAAAAATGTGTCACCCCCTATAACTTTTGAACCATAAGTTTTAAAAATATGAAAAAAATCTCAAAAGTAGAACTTTATAAAAACTTTCTAGGAAAATTATTTTGAACTTGATATGTTGAATAGTTTTTGAAAAAAAATTACAAAATAATTTCTGAACTAAGTTTGTAATTTAACCGTATAAGCAGGTGTTTATTGTACCTGTAAATTCTACAAAATCACAATGAAATGACGTGCTTTCAAATAAAGTAAAAACGGTGAAAATCGGTTCACGCAATAAAGAATTATCCCATAAAAATCATCTTCCATACTTTAAGCTCGCGCGCAATAGTTTACTTAATTTGCCGATAGATGTCGCTGTACGTGGAACGCTCATATCATATCCTACATGGCGGTGTTATTTTAACTCTTAAGTGGGGACACTTACTGCGACGGACGGAAAACTACAGAACCCTACACTGAGCGTGGCCCGACACGCTCTTGGCCGGTTTTTAATATACAATGTGTTTAAACAGCTTGAGTGGAGCCGTTAATATGATGAATTTCATCGACATCAATCCCTCCCCTCCCCTAACCTACCGTAACGGTTCCACTATAGGTGTCCAAACACAGTATGATTTCTATGTACATAATTAACATTGATATAAAACTAAGGATAGGCTATGTAGGAACTTAAAATTGTCTTCGGTGGCCGCGCTAGATATTCAAGAAATAAAACAGCCAAAAACAGATATTATACTGAATTTAAATTACATCCCGATGCGTCAAGCACGCAATACAATCCGTTTTGAATTGTTTTAATTTATGTAGAGACTTATTTTTAATATTAGTTTAAATAGTTCAGTCGTGCCCTAGCAAGTGCTGGGAACGAGCTGGCGAGCTTCCACCATCGCCAACCGTGTGAGCTGAGCTGCCTTGGAGAAAGAGACGAGGTTGTTCTCTTAACTTCTCTCTTTATTCTGCCATGCCCTAACGGGCGTCGGTGGCCACCTTTGCGAAGTCTTTCCTATTCTCGGCCAGTCTTGCGAGCGTGGCCGCGTCCTCAATGTTTGTCCACTTCACATTATTTGATACAGTTTGTGTGTTCTCTTAACGACGAGGGTCAAAAGATAACCCGATTGCGAACATGGATCAACATGACAGATTCATTAATATAATGTTTCTGGGTATAGATAGGTTCATTACAGTAAAACTTATCTAATTATTAATAATTCATCATCATCATCATAAGTCATTTCCCTCAGAGCTGAGGATTGTGGCATCATGTCCTTCTGTTGAAGACCATATTCCTCCATAGGCTTCTATCCCTCGCTAAGCGCATAGCTTCTTGCAGTTTTAGTTGCATGGGTGCAGTGATTTGGGCACCATCCAGCAGGGGGAGGGCAACTTAGTCTTGTGCCTTCAACTTTTTTCGTCATGATTGATAATTAAATCGTAGGTAGTATTTATTTGATATCTGGCTAGTTAATGTCCAGGAAAAATTACTTTTACTGTGCTACCCATATCGGGTGACCATGTAGTTAGATATTTTTGTATTAAAACATTATTTATAATGTTATCGATGCGCATGGAATGCTGTGACAATATTATTTATTGTTTATTGATTTCCATACTTGACACCGTGTGGAGCTTAATTGCTATGTTTCGACACTTTTCTTTTAGGAGTGAAAGCAGTTTGGTGACATGACATGACAGGACAGAAACTGGCACAGTAACACTCACGCACACCAGTCCCAGTAAGAGACTAACACTAGAAGTTAGGAGAATGATGATGTATGTACTACATAAACTTATATAGGTAAGCTTAATAAAATAAACTTTTTAGTCAACGAACTACCTACCGAGGAATAATATCTGTGTTTTATTAAATACAGCATTGTAAATCTGCCGGAGGGCAGGGGTGTTTTTTTCTATGAGTGAGAAACCTCTGTAACTGCATATAACTGTAAAATTTAATTTAATTTAAGAGTTATTGGGCAAACGCCTGCCTCTTGTTATTCCACGTATCTGGGTCTTGAGCAGGCTTCAGGTTTTTTTTTATTCTAAAGTTTATACTTCGTCGCATATCATCATCATCAAGCCACATCTCAAACTTTTCAACCGACTTCAAGATTTCGAAGGAGGTGGTTCTCAGTTCGTCGGGATCTTTGTTTTTACGCTTTTTTTATGTATGTTCACCGATTATTCGAAGACGGCTGGACCGATTTGGAAAAATCTTTTTTTGTTTGAAAGAGTATACTTCACAGTATAGGACAGGATCTGATGATGGGATCCTAGGGAAATCAAGGGATCTTTTCATCTTTTATAGGTACAGTACACCTATAGTGATTTGAGTATTTTTTACAGCAGCTCGAGCATTTGCTTTTGGAAAGGTAGAGGCTAAGTGAAATCAGTTCTTTTTTGTTTAGAACCATTGACTCTTTGCATTAGTAGTACATTGTTGTAGAGGCTTGAAAGTGAACAACAGGTGGACGAGTTGATATTTTCGAATTTATAATGAAAGAGTAGGTACGACTATATACTAGTACAGACGTACGTGTGTTCCGCCCGTATAAGTATGTCTATTATTTCAGATGTAGTATTCGGTGCAATCCCCCTAAGTCTTGGTTCTTGGCAGCAAAGTCCCACTGACAAACCGCTCCGCAAATCGATCAGCCGCGCCGCCTTAATCCTGCTACTTACTACGAATAATGCCAAATCAAGAATCTTTAAAACAAACTATCTTTATTCTATTTGCAAGATATATACTTATTATTATTATATCGTTTTAGACAGGCAGCTCGCGCTGATAAGTCTAAATCAAAGTTCACTATGCACTAATTCACAACTTTAGTTTGTCGAGCTTAAGAACTTAAGAGCTTTTACAAGGAAACTTTTTACCACATTCACAGGTAATTTTGCTGACATCTTTGTGTAAGTGTTACTTTCAAAGCAGTCCCTTGAATCGATCAGCTGGCAGCTAGCCACTAAATCCTGATTTATATATCCTACTTTAAGTATAATATTGCCAACTGCATTTTTGTACTGAAACTACACAAAACTACTATACTATAAAATTTGCAAATAAAAATTAAAGAATAGTACCGCTATCAAACGGGAACTTAAAGCACAGAATTTAACCCCCACGACAACCCATGATAGAGCATCCTGGCGCTGCCGTACAAGGAGGCCCGACCCCAGATAGAACTGGGACTAATAGAAGGAAGAAGAAGACTACAGCAATAGTACCTGTAGTGTAGAGCTTTGGTGAAACCGTCTTAAGTCTTAGTTTCGCAGCCTCCTAGAATAATAGTTTCGCACACCAACCAGCCGCTAGCTCAATGCTGATATAATCCATAGTTAATAAGAACAATGCCAAAATTCAACTCAAGTGGAGAGAAGTAGGTAAAATTGCAAGTAAGGCGGCTTTCACACCGCTGCGGTTTCCGCATGCGGCGCCAGTGTGATAATCGCCTTATAAAAGCTTGCAATAGTACCAATTGTACTACATTTTCACGTAATTTTGCTCTCGTCTTTGTGTAAGTCTTAGTTTGAAAGCAATAGTCCCGTGCATCGATCAGCCGCTAGCCGCTAAATCCTGATTTATCTGCCGACTACATTTTTGTCCGTAAGTGGATTACGGGCTCCGACCGAGTGTCGTCTGCTGTTGTTTAGGTACGAAATGAGAACATGGGAATGTAAGTACAACGACAATAGGTTTATTTAGGTAAGGAAGGGAAATATATATATAAACTTTGAAAGGTTTTGTGGACAAAGCTAAGTGCAACAAGCTTTGAACTTTTTTAAGACTATCTTTTACTATCGAGTTTCAAAAAGAAAATTAATGAAAATAATTTTCTTTATCTACACTCATATTGTAAGTTCTCTAAAACGTGTTCGAAAACGGTAGGCAATGGCTAGCATTACCACGACCGATTTTACTATGATAAGCTTTTTATCCGTAGCAGTAACGTAATTTTAACTTTTCATGCTCAATTATTGATGTGCTATGAGTTTTGATAACATAATGTACACCTGCACGCTCCCGACGTCGACGCCGACAGCCCGACACGCGCCCGCGCGACCGCCGGCACACGAGAGTTGGCCATGGTGGCGGTGCAATAGCGGCCATTCTATGGTTTCCAAATAAGGCATTTAGAATAAATAATATGAGTGTAGATAAACTACTATTTTCAATCAATTTATCAATTCGATTTCGTATACTTTATGATTAAAACTGGATTAAATTTAAAAAAATGATAATTTTTTTTTTCCGCAACTATTAATTTTCGCTAGTCATACATGGATCTCCAATCGATAGCTCTGGAGCTCCTCTATCATTGGCTTGCGTTTGATCCGTACCAGGGTTTGCATTACGGATCTGAAATGTATGGAAAAACCGGGGATCCAGATCCAGATTCGGATAATTAGATAAAGGTGAAAAAAATTGCATTTGACCCTAATCCGTAGATACTGCATTTGACGACCTGTATAGTTTCGTCATTCACATATCGAGACAGTGTGGTCTCATCAGCACAGAACTATCTCATCATTAAATCAACGCTATGCGCAGGAGCAGTGCCCTTGTCGTGATTGGGTGCGTTATTGTTATTAATTATTTATTTATTACTCCTGACTGGTTTCGGGTGCGTGCAGTGTGAAGAGCGAAGCGGAAGCGGTTCTAGTCGCTTCCGCCTGAAATACACGCTTGTGAAAATACATCATGCAAGGGCATACACGATGTAGCAAAAATACTAGTGATCCGTTTACTTAATTGATATCGTATTGCGACTAGGAAAAAGTAGAAGAAAATTGTTTTTGCTACAAAATTATCGCGTGAAAAAAATTTTTTTCTTTATTTTCCATAATTAGCATACGATACCAATTATGCCCTTAAATAAACGGATCACCAGTATTAATGTTACACCTTGTATACGAGTACGCAGTACGCAGGAAAATGTATAAACACAATAATAATGGAATCAATAAAAAAACATGTCAGGTATGACGTCACGCCATACGTCAGGTCTCCGTGCTACGTCATCACATCGGCCACGTCACACCACGTCATCGCCACCGGCTTACGTAGTTCGATGCACCGCCGCGCCGCTTATTAGTGATTGTGAAATCATTTGTAATCGATAAAAGCAGATCGCTGCCTCCCGCGTGGTCAATCATTAATCCTAAATCGCTTAGGACACTTACTTAAGTTTAATTATATTGTATTTTTGCACCAATATACTCTAATTCTGTAGTACAGACTTCTTATCATTTTCCTCCGCTGCTGCCACTCCCTATATCTATATAATTAACACAATTAAGTAGGGAAGTAAGAAAACAAGGCTAAAAGGCGATCTCACCAAGACAACCTATGTCTGCTTACCGTCGTATCTTTTACAATAAGTTAGTATAAGTTACTAATTGCTATTAAGCAAGTCACTAAGTAAATTTTTCCGCTTTCTTTTATCACCCAGTCGCGGCGTTAACCGAGATTGAAATAAATAACAATTTGACATCCCGTCTCCGCGCTAACTAGACATAAATCATGCGTGACGCCGGAGATTTGTCATATGGAGTCCAGATGGTAGGTATGTCCCCTGTAGTGCACTATGTTTAGTATGTGAGAAAAGGTGGCAAGGCAATGTTTCATAATTCATATACTCGTACAGTTGACTTGAATCGTAGCGCGTAACTATGCAAATCTACTAAAGTTTGAAACAAGACTTTTGAGCTTCAGTAAGTAGACCAATAATGCATTGAACGGTACAATGTGAAAAGTTGGTTAAAATTAATTATGTACTTACAGTCAACGTCAAAGATATGTAAACACTGACAAAAGTGCAAACATATCTTTGAAGTCGACTGTACCTACGATAAATTGGTAGCAACTGGTGATAAATGATAAGAAAAGATAAGACAGTGTGATACTTATATATGATAAACGCTGCAAACATTAAGCGTAGGTACTAAAAAAAAACAAGCTTTCTTGTAACATACATGCTCTCGAAACCATTAACCATCCCATCTTCGTCTATCGGGCTAGAAAAAAAAACAGGGATAAATATTTCAAACATTTAATTTAATTCAGGTTTAGATGTAAACTTTATAGAGTCGTTATCTTCCAAAAAATATCTACTGAAACTCGCTGATGACAGATTTTCAATCTTTTTCTAATCGAATGATTATTATGTATAAGGCAAAAATATAGGTAATGAAGATATAGGCCTTTATAATTTTTTTATTCGTATAAAAATAGTAACTACTCTGCTGAATTTATTTCGTCATATCAGAAATCCTATGTACTTACTATACTAAAATGTAGGTGCAATTACCTGGCATTCTGCCACACCCTGTACCTATTTCTCCGTAGGCGGGAAATCTACGCGTCCCCTGCGGACCCCTAGCTCCGCGGCCTCATTACTGATGTACATTTTTGTGAATGAACCTGCCTCTAATTCAATTGCTCAATACCCCCTCTGGAATGTTTAAACTCCTTTGTTTGAGCGTCGGGGGCGAAAAGTCAACCTGTTCTTTCTTTAGAGAGTTCTTTAAAGTGAAGTGCTTTGGTAAAAAAACTGTGCAGTGAAAATAGCAAAAAGTGCTTAATGAAATGAGAACAGATGCGAGTGGAAAGCGTAAAGCTAGACAGCTAAAATTGTAATCTGAAAATTATTCAGTCGGAACGCGATGACCATTTTTTAGAGGGATTAAATGGCTACCAACGGAGCGGCAGCTGACCTTCACAAGGTTTACATTGCCTCTCACTACTTCACAAAGTTATCTTCTGTGTCGCGATTGGTCATGATATTTGTTGCTGACTTACGGTCCATTATACGATTTATAACATAGTGAAAGAAGCATTTCAAATATAACAAAATTTAAGGGGTTTAAAAACTAGGTGCGTAGAAAAAATGTTACTTAGGTATACCGAGACTAGTGCAAGAGCATAGTGTTCCTTTAAGTAGGTGTGTGATTAATACCCCTGTCGAGGTTTCCTCAAGAGACTTTAAAAAAACTCAGCAACGCGCACGTGCCCCTGTTGCTCTATAGCCTACATTATACCACCGCTTTCCATTGCTTGTTTTATATTCACTGTTATAGGGGTTACACACCTAACAGTAAAAGATAGGATCGGTTTACGGAATAAACATGGTGTCGTACGTTCCGTTCCATGCATACTCGTTAATGGCAGGCATTAAACAATGAGGATCACATTACACTTACACCTTACATTCAGAAGCGACTAAGTTAGTATTCAATTTACGTAAATAGGGATAGGTTTTAGAGGAGCATTCTGATTCTGTGTTGTGTAAACAACGTATCAAGCCGATTTCCTCGAACACGGCTGCATAAAAACTTCCGATTACATAAACAACAGCTAGTTCTGAGTTTGAACATCGGTTCAATGTGAATTATGGTTAGAAATTTTGACATATATGGACAAAACGAACGCTTGATGCATGTCCAATTTATCGCGTTCAGCGTCTACTTGGCGTCTACGGCGACCACCATAGGTTGAGTTGAAGCGTGCGTAGTGGCCCTCAGGTTACTGTAAGTTTATTATATTTTAAGATCATAAGAGTCGTAACTTTGTAGAATTTAAAAAGTTTGGTTGAGTTACAAAATTTTTAGTAATAAAATAACTAAAATATGCAATACGATTTCTTAAAAAGGTATGAGCATCTACTTAGACTTAATATCCATAAAAACTATTTCCTAACGGTATTTTAACACGGAAACACCAAGGTGGTTAGAGTTAATTTCTTGTGACCACAAACATTTGCAAATGTCCTTACTTGTAATATGAACTCTATGTACAACAGCAAAGGTATATTTTGAAGTCACCAATGTCTACTAAAAGATAAAGTATAATAAGATGGTGGAGACGAGACAATTAGATGCGCTTTTTCAGTACCTACTTGAACTATCCAATAGGTAATTTAAATAGAGCCAGTGTATTCGTTAAAACAAGATAAAGTCTCCTACTTACCTATTAAGTAGGTATTAAGTCAAGTCTTCGCCTTTTCTTTTGGTTAATGGGTCACGTTGTCATCTATTTACGAAAATGAGACGAAACTGTGCCAGTGCAAGGTTGGCAGTGCTCCGCCTTCTTTCTTGTTCGTCTTGGCAGGGGAACTACCGAACCCGTCGAGATATGTATTTAACGGATTGCCAATGCATTGTCCTGTGTAAGAGAATAATGATGACGCAGAAACGCTCGAAAATTTCTGCAAAGCAATGTTTTAGTGCAACCTGCTTATATTTTTTCAAGTAAATAAAGGTATCTTTGTTTTAATTACCCCATCTGGCAGTAATTACCGCGGTATCCATGTCTAATTGACCGGACTACGTAAATAGTCTAATGCACAACACAAACAGTTGTAAACGCATCCGTACCTGCCTTCTAAATATAGTCCTGGAAATGCACTGTTCGTTTACAATTCAAAAAGGCCGTAAGTCTTCTTTTACTGAGGCAGTACATTCAACTCTATGTTTTTAGGATAAGGTAGGTACTGTCCCAATTAAGATTTGTAAGTGCAGTTTTGACTGTTACTCGTTTGTAAATAGAATGGATCGGGTAACGCTCTCTAACGATGCTGTATTATTTTTGTTCACATCAGGTTTGCAGTACCTATGTACATTATATAGGTACAATGTATAGGCAAGAAAATTAAAACATAGGGCGGGGCGTTTGCATTAATAAGGCGCGAAATGCGGCCATTTTATGACGGTCTTAGGTCATAGTCTCGAATATAAGCAACACTGATCAAAATGCGTAAGCATGGCTAAGTCTATCATGTCACATGGCTAAGTCTACTCGACACCATTATAAAAACCGGCCAAGTGCGTGTCGGACCACGCATTCCTATATGCGTGGGCTATGGGTTCCGTACCTTCAATGGAATAAGAACCAAACTAATACCAAAAGGTCGTATCTGATGCCTATGGAAGAAGTTTTTTGGAGATAACTCAAAAATGGCTGAACTGATAATGTTCAAAACAATTTTCGTTGAAAGTATATGATAAGGTGCATCTCTTCAAATTTTTTGAATTTACGGTTCAAAAGTTACGGGGGGGCTACACAACTTTTCTGACTTTCGAAGCTATTATTTCAGAAAATATTCACTTAATCACAAAATAGTCAAAGAAACCTCAATGTTATTTTGAAAGACCTATCGATTGATGTGTCACATGTTGATATTTGGTAAATTTTTTTTTTAAATTTAGTTACCTGTATGGAGCGCCCCCCTAAAAATATATTTTTTTTCAAATTTAACTACATACATAACTAGCTGCATACAAAATACACCTTATGTGTAAATTTTATTCAGATACGTCGTATAGTTTCCGAGTAAAATGCCTGTGACATACGGACGGACAGACAGACAGACAGACACAGACAGACAGACAGACAGACATGACGAATCCATAAGGGTTCCGTTTTTTTGCCATTTGGCTACGGAACCCTAAAAATGCCTATTAAATACAACCACTGAACTTAATTTCAAATCTTTTTCTTTATAAAAATCTCTATACATTTTTCCTATTTTTTCCTATTGTCACGGCGATAAAGTGCATGTTCAGATATTTTTGAGTACCGTGGCCGCTCTGTTATATTTGATGGTGACTGTACATACACGATTATAAAAAATCAATGAAACCATTTAACAATCGACTCAATCAATAGTTCATGCTGCATGCTCACAAGAAAGGTTTTAACTTACAACATCTTCTATTAAAACCGGCCAAGAGCGTGTCGGGCCACGCTCAGTGTAGGGTTCCGTAGTTTTCCGTCCGTCACAGTAAGTGTCCCCACTTAAGAGTTAAAATAACACCGCCATCAGGATATGATATGAGCGTTCCACGTACATCGACATCTATCGGCAAATTAAGTAAACTATTGCGCGCGAACTTAAAGTATGGAAGATGATTTTTATGGGATAATTCTTTATTGCGTGAGCCGATTTTCAACGTTTTTACTTTATTTGAAAGCACGTCATTTCATTGTGATTTTGTAGAAATTACAGGTACAATAAACACCTGCTTATACGGTTAAATTACAAACTTAGTTCAGAAATTATATTGTAATTTTTTTTCAAAAACTATTCAACCTATCAAGTTCAAAATAATTTTCCTAGAAAGTTTTTATAAAGTTCTACTTATGAGATTTTTTTCATATTTTTAAAGCTTATGGTTCAAAAGTTAGAGGGGGGGGGGGGGCACATTTTTTTTTACTTCTGGAGCGATTATTTCCGAAAATATTAACATTATCAAAAAATGATTTTAGTAAACCCCTATTCATTTTTAAATACCTATCCAACAATATATCACACGTTAGGGTTGAAATGAAAAAAAAATCACTCCCCACTTTACGTATAGGGGATGTACCCTAATAAAACATTTTTTTCCACTTTTTATTTTAGCACTTTGTCGGCGTGATTGATATACATATTAGTACCAAATTTCAGCTTTCTAGTGCTAACGGTCACTGAGATTATCCGCGGACGGACGGACGGACGGACGGACGGACGGACGGACGGACGGGCAGACATGGCGAAACTATAAGGGTTCCTAGTTGACTACGGAACCCTAAAAAGGGACTTTATTATATGTGCACAATCTCCGATCTTTCGTCGAAAAGTAATCGCTTACCAAGTGCAACGCACATTGTAAACTAGTATAACTTATGTTCTACGACTACATGTAATGCTCAGGTATCTTGAGACCTTAACTACACTGGTTAGACGCAAAAGTAGTCGATGGTAATAACATTCCAGTTAAGCAAAGATCCCTCACGACAATACCTTTCAAATGAAATTACCTTTAGCAATTGACTAAGCCGATTATGGGCAATCGATTCTATATCGATATTACCGGCTTATCGATTGTCGTCGTTAACTTTGTTCCGTGAGAGTAACTGGTTGTTTTAAATTAGATTATACTGAGTAAATATGTTTGCTAATAAAAGATGTAAATATAAGAAGAAATATATTTGGTCAAAATATATAGAATGAAAGTTTCATTTCAAAGGTTTTGTAGATATACAGGGTGTTTGGTAACCGGATGCAAAGCCGAAAGTAGGAGATAGCCTAGGTCATGTAGAACATTTTTAGCCATACTTGTCTTAGACAAATGTTATTAGTTTTTTTTTAATTTAAATTTAAAAATTTGTCGGAGAAAACTGCAAAACTTCAGACTAAATCGATAATTAGTACTTTTTTTACTGCAGGTAGATTTTTTTTGTTTTATTTCGTATTGTGCAATGTCTATCAAACACTAGAAAAGTGATTTCAAACATCTGTGTCTAAAGAAAACAAGTTGACAGCGATTTAAAATTTTAGTTACATGAAAATGTAAACGATTTAAGTGATTTCAAAGTACGAAAAAAAAAAACTAAAATAGCCACGAATTTTCAAACCATTTTAAAAACATGCTTGGCTTTTACCCTTTTATTTAAGCTATCAAACACGACTGTAGCTACTGTATCCTTGAAAATAAGCCACCTAAACCAACTGGGTAGCTAAAATGTTTCACTCTACTTGTGATACTTGTGGTAGTTGTGGTGACGAATCTCATTATGATTTTACAATAAAACATTGGTTCTGAATACTAAGTTGGCGTTGACTTGACATTTGACTTGTTTTAAAAGGGTTAAGTGTACTGGACAAAACTACCACATGCAATTTTAACAAACAAAGGCTTGCGGCGGTGAGAGACAAAAGGGACTGATAGCGGCAGGCGGCGGGCGATAAGACAATCATGTCTCAAGCCATTTTATCTTTGAAAATAGGCTACCTGTACTAATAAGAGGGAATGTTTAGGGTAAATTAAAACAAAAGCATAAAAGATAAGTTATTTATTTTTACGATCAACACATTAAAATTACACATCATCGCTCGTTTTCAAAATGTGAAACGGCGTTTCGAATACAAGCACGAGCCCGTCTTCTTACTTCTGTGGTGGTTGATCCGAATATCATTTCTTCCCTCATCCTTTCGAACGCCGCTTCTATCCTCTCCCTCAGCTCTTCTACGGTATTAATGACCTCTTGTGTGTAGACTAGCTCCTTAGCTCGGCCCCAAACGAAAAAATCCAATGGTGTCAAATCAGGTGACCGAGCGGGCCAAGGGATTCGTCCGCCTCTGCCGATCCAACCGTCCGGGAAACAGTTATCCAGATGCTCCCTTACAGCCAGAGAGTAATGGGCGGGACAACCGTCGTGTTGAAATGTCACTGCACCGGGCAGCTGGTCTTCGTCAATAAGCCTGGGCAAATCGTTTTGTAAAAATTCCAAATAATTTGCCCCATTTAAATTATTTGGCAAAAAATGTGGCCCAATAAGGACTCTGCCGATGATTCCAGCCCACACATTGACGGAAAACCTTCTTTGGAAGGACACTTGCTTTTTCCAATGTGGATTGTTGTTTTTGTCAGCCCATTGGTGTAGGTTATGGAAATTTGTGATCCCCTCCCGGGAAAATTTCGATTCATCGGTCCAAAGAATGCTTCGCAAAAAACGTCGGTCTTCGATATCCGCATTGAGTAAAAATCGGCAGAAGTCCACTCGGCGTGCAGGATCTCCTTCGTCCAAACCTTGAACTCCGATGCCGCGAAAAGGATATTTTCCCTCACGATTCATTGTGGCCCATACTTTCCATGTGGACAAGTTCAGATTACGAGCTACCACTCTGATGCTCGTATTCGGATCCTCTGCAAATGCCTGTAGAACGTCTTCCTCCACTTCAGGGCGATTACGTCCTGGATTCCCTCCATGTTGCACAGCAATACCATTCTCACGTAGCCTTCGGAATGAATTGTAAAACACTCTCACATTAGGCAATCTCCGGTTTGGAAAACGCTCTTGGTACATCCGTCGGGCCATCGCTCCATTACTGTCAGCTTTGCAGTACATGTAGATAATGTCGGCGTATTCTTCGTTCGTAAACTCCATGTTTACAATGAAGAAGTCGTAATTACACGTGAAGGAGCGCCTACGGCAGCTATAACTTGACACGGTAAATTGAGATGAGAGCGGGAAATTAAACCACAATGAACGTCTAATCGCAACTGAAGTTGTAACTAGACTAAATTACTAGTTTTTGCACAAATACTCATGTAGCTAATCAGTTTATCTTTGTCAATAAAGCACAAAACCGATCATCTTTGTTTAACGCCGCTCACCGCCTGCCGCTATCAGTCTCTTTTGTCTCTCACCGCCGCAAGCCTTTGTTTGTTAAAATTGCATGTGGTAGTTTTGTCCAGTACACTTAACCCTTTTAAAACAAGTCAAATGTCAAGTCAACGCCAACTTAGTATTCAGAACCAATGTTTTATTGTAAAATCATAATGAGATTCGTCACCACAACTACCACAAGTATCACAAGTAGAGTGAAACATTTTAGCTACCCAGTTGGTTTAGGTGGCTTATTTTCAAGGATACAGTAGCTACAGTCGTGTTTGATAGCTTAAATAAAAGGGTAAAAGCCAAGCATGTTTTTAAAATGGTTTGAAAATTCGTGGCTATTTTAGTTTTTTTTTTATCGTACTTTGAAATCACTTAAATCGTTTACATTTTCATGTAACTAAAATTTTAAATCACTGTCAACTTGTTTTCTTTAGACACAGATGTTTGAAATCACTTTTCTAGTGTTTGATAGACATTGCACAATAAGAAATAAAACAAAAAAAAATCTACCTGCAGTAAAAAAAGTACTAATTATCGATTTAGTCTGAAGTTTTGCAGTTTTCTCCGACAAATCTTAAAATTTAAATTAAAAAAAAACTAATAACATTTGTCTAAGACAAGTATGGCTAAAAATGTTCTACATGACCTAGACTATCTCCTACTTTCGGCTTTGCATCCGGTTACCAAACACCCTGTATAATGGGTCACCTTTGCAATCTTATTTTAAATCTCTGTTCAAGCGCGAGTCGAAGTATGGAGTGACAGGCGACAACGTAAAATGTGCTAGCCGGCCTGGTGTTCAAGTTTGCTTTTAATTTTTTTTATTATCTAACAAGCCATAATTTTAAATGTAATTCATAATATATTTAGTTGTACTCAAACAAAATATGGCTGGTGAAAATTTGTAACCGGTGAGTGTTATCTGTATATATAAATGCGTTTGTCCTGACTGACTGACTGATCCACGCAGAGCCGAAAGTGTGATTTCAGCGTTTTGTGAAATTCAACCTCTAACGGGGTAAAAAAGGGGTTGAAAGTTTGTATAGAGATTACATTTTTTTTGTGACAGACTTGAAATTTCGTTTGCAGGCTACTAACTTAAAAGTAAAAAAAAACTGATTTCAGCGTTTTTCAAAATTCCACACCAGAGAAGTTGAAACGGGGTTGAAAAGTGTATTAAAGCGAGGCCGTAACAACTGAAGCTAGAAAGTTGTAATTTGCAGGACGGGTTACATTTATAACTTATACAAATAATAAGATGCGATTTTGACAAAATCATCCAAATAGTCAAAAGAGGCTTAAAAGTTTGTATATACATACAAACTTTTAAATTCTAAGTTAGAGACTTGAAACTTCGTACGTTCGCTGATATTTAATAAATACTAAAAGTGATTTCATGAGGGTATTTGAATGAGGGTAGGTGTTACAAATAGTGACAAGTTGACTTAAAGTGTAAATATATATTTAATTATAATATTCATATAATAAATCAAAATTTTTGCTATAAAAAGTTCGGTAATTACAGTGATAAATACATACATTGTGGACAAGTTCCTTTGATGTACACATAGTAAGCACTATAACACCTGCCGGCAACCTCACTGTACACTTCACTTGGACTTTGGACCCCAATATTAAAAATCTGTTTATTATCAAAATGAGTTCACTTGAGGCCATCAACAAAGCTCAAAGCTCACTGGAAGAGATGATGACGCGTAAGTTTGCAGAATTAGAGAAAGCACTGCAGACTGCTTCTCCTGGCAGTGATAGTGTCACCTCGCTGAAAACTGAGTTGCATGAATTTAAAGCACTCACTCATTCCATCTTGGACATGATCCGGCAACAGATAACAGCTATCAGCAACACAGTGGACAATATAGAAATGCGGCACCGGCGTAAATACTTGTTGCTGGCAGGCGTGCCGGAGAGCAACAATGAGGACTTGGCCGAGGTAGTTGTAGGTATCTGCAAGGACCAGTTACAGCTAGCTGAAGCATCCCCATCTTCCTTCAGGGCCTGTCATAGGATTGGTGCTGCTGTAGCAGGCCGCTCACGTTCTATTCTGGTGCGTTGTGACAAGTCAGAGTTTAAAAACACCCTCTGGAAAAGGAAGACCTTATTAAAGGGCTCCAGGATAGTTATGTCTGAATTTTTGACTCGGCAGCGGCAAGCAGTCTTTCTTGAGGCCCGCAAGCACTTTGGCATTCGCAGCGTGTGGACTATGGATGGAACTATTCTCATCAAGGTGTCGAGCGGGAAAACACATCGTGTGGTTTCGGCGGATCAGCTAGAAAAATTGGTTAGATCTTATCCTTCTTCGGCTCCTACTGCGACTGTTCCAGAGGCAGTTACAGTGCCCGAGACCGGCTCCGAGGTGACCAATTCCGAGCAGGCGAAGGCACCCAGAAGCAAGGAAAACCCATCGCGCTACCCGAAAAGAGCAAAGTGAAGATTATCCGCAGACATTAATCTCTGTTTCTGTTTAACATTTCTGGTCCTTAGTTTGTCTAAACTAGTGGCGTATCGTATATTACTTTTTCAACATTTTTATCGATGTACCTCACACTGCTTGTTGATTTTGTTCTCAGACTACCGGCACAATTGCTAATTAGTTATTGTTTACATTTTAAACTTGTTAATCACAGGTAGAAGCTGTGATTTGTGTCGATGGACGATGATGACGTTTGACGTATTGTCATATTGACGTTTCATTTCACGTTCAGAAACCTATTGTTTTTTTGTTTGTATTTCAATCATGTTGTGCTCTCTGCTTAAACTTTCTGACATTACTTTTTTTTTTTTTCTCTATGTTTTGCTAGCCTTTCTCAATATTTTAGACTCGTGGTACGCTACTAGGTAGGTAATTATTATTTTTGATACTTGTTGTATTCTAATGTAAATTGTGTACTGTTTGGTTGACCGGCGGGCTAAACAGGCCCGCAATCGTAGTTTCTTAGTGCTAATAGCTTATACTTACATTAATATATTTATATTATTATATTTTATACATTTATTAATATTATATATGTCTATCGATGGTTCTAACGATTCTTTCTATTCCGCTTGTGATTTGTCTTCGTCCTTTCATTCCACAGACGGTACGACCGAGCCTGATACTCTTGGCTCATTGCTGAGATGTAACTTTCAGAAATATCCGAATTTTTTTAACGTTTGCCATATTAATGCACAGAGCATTTGTAGTCACTATTCCGATTTACTTGACACCTTTTCTTCTTGCAATGCTCATGCCGTCCTTATTAGTGAAAGCTGGCTTAAACCTAATATTTCGTCGTTTTCTTGTAGTCTACCCGGGTTTGTTCTGCTGCGTAATGATCGCACTGGTAAGCGTGGTGGCGGGGTGGCCATTTATCTTCGCTCTGATATCTCATACAAAATTATTAGGTCTTCTCCCTCTCTCTACTCCAGTTCAATGGAAAACCTGGTACTCGAGATAAAATTGTGTGGTGTTAGCATAATTTTGGGCGTGATATACTGTCCACCGGCAATCGATTATTTTACGGCATTTGAGGACCTTCTCTCGGATATTGGTACAGAGTGCACACATCACATAATTATGGGGGACCTTAACACTGATTTATTGAGGCAAACATCCCGATCTCGACAACTAACGTCCATCGTAGAAGCGGCAGATTTTGCTCTAGTACCGTTGCAGGCTACTCACCGTAATATTGACTCTCCTGACACGTGGCTGGATGTGATGCTGACGTCGTCGCCAGATAATGTTATCAACTCGGGTCAACTTCTTGCTCCGGGCTTTTCTCAGCACGATCTTATCTTTCTGACGTACAGGATCAAACCACCAAAACAAAAGCCAGTGGTCGCATATTTACGCAGCTTTGCCCGACTCGACGTAGATCTTTTGAAGCAGGATGCCGCTTCTGCCGATTGGTCTGCCACGTTTAGTGCATCAAATGTAGATGACAAAGTAGCTAATTTCAACTCTACTCTGTTGAAGTTATTTGATGTCCACGCGCCCGTCCGTGCAGTGAGACTCAAGCGGCCCCCTGCCCCGTGGATCACAAGGGGTGTTCGGATGGCGATGTCAAGACGCGACAAAGCGTTCCGCAAGTACAAACGCGATCGTTGTGACGAAAACTGGCGTCTTTTCAAAGCTGCCAGAAACCGCTGCAACCAAATGGTTAGATCTGCGAAGCGGCGGTACATTCACGAGAACGTTCTGAATGCTTCTCTTGCTGACACGTGGAAGTTTCTAAATTCATTGGGCATCGGCAAAAGCAAATCTAACGTTAATTCCTCGGTCTTTACACTAAACCAGCTTAATTCGCATTTTGCCCACACTTCTTCTTTAAATCCTTTAATCAAATTTAAAACCTTATGCCTGATTGCTTCCTTCTCCACACCTCAGGTAGCCTCTTTCTCTTTCTCCCCAGTCAGCACTGATGAAATCCACAAAACAATATTGTCGATTAAATCTAAGGCAGTTGGTCACGATAACGTAAGCCGTTTCATGGTGGTTAGTATCCTTGACTGCATTCTGCCAGTAATAACTCACATTGTTAACGCTTCATTACTTTCAGGGGTCTTTCCATCGTGCTGGCGTAAAGCTTTCGTTATCCCGCTTCCTAAAGTCAATAACCCTGTTTCTCTTAATAATTTCCGTCCCATTTCTATACTGCCATTTTTGTCCAAAGTTCTAGAGGCCGTGGCTCATAAACAGGTTTCACATTTTGTTCAGACAAATGGTCTTCTATCTCCACTTCAGTCTGGTTTCCGTTCAGGACACAGCACCACTACTGCGCTTGTGAAAATCATAGATGATATAAGATCTGGCATGGAATCCTCTAAAGTTACAGTTTTGGTGCTGATAGACTTTTCCAATGCCTTCAACGTCGTTGACCATGACTTACTTCTGGCTACTCTTGGTAACTTGCGGGTTTCATCTGATGCGACGAACTGGTTCTCTTCCTACCTTTCAAATAGATTCCAGGCAGTCCGTGCTGGCGGGGCATTGTCTGACTGGTGTGAACTCAGTACTGGAGTACCGCAAGGTGGCATTCTTTCCCCGTTTCTGTTTTCAATCTTTATAAACTTTATCGCCGCTAACATTCGTAGTTCTTACCATTTGTACGCGGACGATCTGCAGTTGTACGCTCAAGCTGACAGCGAAAATATTAATACAGCCATTTCCTCAATTAATGCGGACTTAGATCACATTGCTGAATGGTCTGCTAGCTTTGGCATGTGTGTCAACCCGGCAAAATGCCAAGCCATAGTCATGGGCAGCCAGTGGCAACTTTCGAAGCTGAATGCAGTCAACATTGATCCGATTATATTTGAGGATGCTGTTATTCCCTTAAGCAATAAAGTTAAGAATCTCGGACTAATCTTTGATTCTAACGTCTCCTGGAATGCTCAACTATCGGAAATTAGTCGTAAAGTCACCGGAACGCTTAGAGCTCTCTATAAATTAAAAAACTTTTTACCAGTTGCCACCAAGAAGATGCTTATTCAGGCCTTGGTGTTGCCAGTATTAGATTACGGTGATGTGTGCACCACCAATATTACACAGGAATCGCTAAATAAACTTGAACGTCTCCTCAACAATGGTATAAGGTTTATTTTCGGTCTTCGTAAGTACGATCGTGTTTCCTTTTACCGCCGTAAACTCAATTGGCTCTCAATTCGTCGTCGTCGATCCTTCAGGCTGCTGTGCACACTCTTCGGAACCCTGTTTGAGCCTTCTTCTCCTGGATATCTTAAAAGTAAATTTGTCTTCGATTCCCCCCGCACAGGTTGTGAACTTCGTACTTCCCGTATTCTTAAACTATTGGTACCCTCCCATAGCACTGGATTCATGACTAATTCCTTCGCCGTTCAGGCTGCTCGAATCTGGAATTCACTTCCTCTCAACATGCGACAAGCCCCAAGCAAATACACTTTTAAGCGGATGTTACGTAAGCATCTGCTGCAACAAGAATCAGATCAGTAACCATCAATATAACTATTGTATGTAGTATATATTATATTATATATTTATATATGTATATTATTTATTTATATGTGTATGTAAATCTATGTATAGTTAATATAAATATGTGTAGCTCATAAGTCTTCTTTTTTTTTTTAAATAATCAATCAGTTTAATGTTCTCCTCGCACCTTTTTTACGTGTCTCTGTTTGGCCCAATGGTTGACTGGTAGAGAATGCCATTTAGCATTAAGTCCGCCATTTGTACATACACTTGTGTATTTTGTGCAATAAAGTTTAAATAAAAAAAAAAATAAAAAAATTTCAGCGTTTTGGATAATTCCACCCCTGAGGGGAGGGGGTTAAGTAGGGGTGCAACGTTTGTATGCGGGAAACTTCTTTCTTTAAGATAAAGATTTCAATCATCAATTTCACCCCTGAGGGGGTTAAAAAGGGTTTCAAAGTTTGTATTGGAGAAATGATTTTTATTTTGCTAGAAACTTTTAACTTTGTAGGAAGATTACTTATTCAAATACAATAAAAGTACTTTTAGCGTTTCCATTATTTCACCTCAGAGGGGGTTAAAAAGGTGTGCAAAGTTTGTATGGGGGAAATTATTTTTTGAGCTAGAGACTTTTAACTTTGTAGGAAGATTACTTTTTAAAATAAAATAAAAGTACTTTTAGCGTTTTGGCAACTTATACTCCTGAGAGGGTTAAATAGGGGTGCCAACTTTTTATGGCGGAAATTTCTTTTTTTAAACTGGATACTTTAAACTCTGTGGGAAAATTACTTATTAACACACAATAAAACTACTTTCAGTGTTTTGGAAAATTCCACCCCTGAGGGGGTTAAATAGGGGTGCTAAGTTTGCATGAGGGAAATTACTTTTTTCATAAATCGATACGAAGTGACTTTGCCATTTAAATTTTAAACGAGTGTTCGATTATTAATACACACGTAACACGAAGTTGAAAGTAGAAAAGTATGAGAAGCATTTCATATGTAAATGTAAACTATGTAATATGAAAACTGATAACAAGATTAACATTTTAATATTACGTTACCGATAACGTCCCGAGATCGAAACATACCTACGAGTACAATAATTTTGTAAACTACAAACTTAAAATCTGAGCTCATATCACTCAAATTTCTGAATGAACCTTATCATAGGCTAAGATCATATTCAAATAATATTCTAATATCCTCTACGTTAAGCACATGTCGTTCCAAAATGAATCTTTTATCATGCTAAACAAAGTCGACAATCTAAAGTTATGCAGTTTGGAAATCAGTCGAACATACCAGTGTACTCGTAAGTATGTATTTGGAGCACCAATTATATGGAAATTTCAATAATCCTATTTAAGGTTTTATCTCAATCTCACTCATTATACAGTGAATGGATTATATAAATAGCACACGTATGTCGTATGTGAGTACCTATCAGTAGGATGAAAATCATGTTTGGTGGTAAGGTAGGTAGTCAATTTTAGGTATTAGAAAATATAATATGTGTAGAATAATGTTGTTAATATCGTCTTAGTTATCCACGGCAAACTCGCAAATCTACCACTGTAACCTGTGCTATTACCCAAACCTGTGCTACAAAAGTTTAATTAATATAATGGTTTTTAGGGTTCCGTAGTCAACTAGGAACCCTTATAGTTTCGCCTTGTCTGCTCGTCCGTCCGTCCGTCCGCGGATAATCTCAGTGACCGTTAGCACTAGAAAGCTGAAATTTGGTACTAATATGTATATCAATCACGCCGACAAAGTGCTAAAATAAAAAGTGGGAAAAAATGTTTTATTAGGGTATCTCCCCTATACGTAAAGTGGGGAGTGATTTTTTTTTCATTTCAACCCTAACGTGTGATATATTATTGGATAGGTATTTAAAAATGAATAGGGGTTTACTAAAATCATTTTTTGAAAATGTAAATATTTTCGGAAATAATCGCTCCAGAAGTAAAAAAAAATGTGTCCCCCCTCTAACTTTTGAACCATAAGTTTTAAAAATATGAAAAAAATCTGAAAAGTAGAACTTTATAAAAAACTTTGTAGGAAAATTATTTTGAACTTGATAGCTTGAATAGTTTAAAAAAAAAAAAATACAAAATTATTTCTGAACTAAGTTTGTAATTTAACCGTGTAAGCAGATGTTTATTGTACCTGTAATTTCTAAAAAATTACAATGAAATGACGTGCTTTCAAATAAAGTAAAAACGGTGAAAATCAGTTCACGCAATAAATAATTATCCCATAAAAATCATCTTCCATACTTTAAGCTCGCGCGCAATAGTTTACTTAATTTGCCGATAGATGTGGCTGTACGTGGAACGCTCATATGATATCCTACATGGCGGTGTTATTTTAACTCTTAAGTGTGACGGACGGAAAACTACGGAACCCTACACTGAACGTGGCCCGACACGCTCTTGGCCGGTTTTTTACACAAATCCTAGTCCCATAGTAAGCTCAAAAAGGCTTTTGTTGTGGGTAAATTTACTAGACGACAATATGTTTAATAAATATCAATATGTTTAATATATATATATATATAAATAAATATATTATTCACATAAATAAATCTCTTTACCGGGATTGGAATCCAAGACCTCCAGTTTCGTATTACCCACTACAAACTAGACAAAAGTGACTTAAATGTCGATATTTAAGTAAAAAAGTTCACTTCACCTAAATTGCCGATTCTTGAGTTTACGATGAACCCGTTTTTCTCACGCAAAAAACATGTATTCTAGAACAAAGACTGTTGTTTTTGAGATAAAATTTGCCTGGCCAAGCCCTCACGGACCGCAGCTCAGAAACTTTAAGAACAGTGCCTAAAGAGTCAAGACAAAAGGAAAGCCGCAGGTCACAATTCCATTCGTTCATTCCATTCGGTTTAGTCGGTCAGCGCGGAAAGGAGCTGTCTCCTTATCAGCATCTTAACGCGCGACCCGATGCTCCTGCACTGATAATGGACATAGAGTATATAATTGATTGATAGTTACTGATTTTGTATACTTACAAAAATATTGCTGTACTTACCTCGATTTTAGAATAGAATAGCAACTTCCTTGCCTTCGTGTTCGTCAATGTCTTACAATATTTCACGGTACAATTCTCCGTATGATAATCGGTAAAGGATTTTTAAATTTTAATCCTAAAATTTAGATTAATAGTAATTTAATAGTATAATACATATTTTTGATGGCTATCTCGAGTGCGGCGCAGAAGATTGGAAACCCCTGAGTTTAATGTTTTAATTGGCAAACCAAATATTTCAGTGACAGCACATCAAAGCAGTAAATTTATCTCTATGTTCCAAGTAAAAAATGATACATATCATATATCATACAGACTAGACATTACAGACTACCTTTTAGATACCTTACCACCAGGAAGTCTGAATTTCCTGCGTAGATACAGATTTCTTGTCTGGACCCTCACCGTTCCTCTTTGCCGGCGCACGGCCTATCGCGCAAACTATCGCGACCCGGCCAAACATCTAAATTAATTAAATGCTGTTCAACATTCGAATTTGTATTTAGTGTGGGTGGATGCTGTCTGCTGAGATTTACGGCCATTTAGAAGCGTTCTCTTTTGTTTGTTTACGTCAGCATTCATAGAAATTTAATTAAGAAACTTTTGTAATGCGTATGATGTCCTTAATAAACATTAAATTTTACATTTAGAAAATTGTATATAAGTCACACGCATTTTTTTATAAGCTTCTTATTAAGATATGATGATTATTATATATGAAGAACAAAAAAAATAGATTTAATTTAAGAGAAATACTGTGACAAGACTTTTCTACAAGAGGTGAAAAATCTTTATTTATATGAATTCATAAATCTTGAACAGGTTGTTTGGTGACCAGATGGTCTAGTGGTCAGGGCGTCAGCCGCCAAAGCTGAAGACGCCAGTTCAAATCTGGCCTCGGACACCAGATGACTTGGTTACTTTTTGTCAAGTAAGTATATGACATCCATTTCAGTTTATAATATTTTAATTCAGTCAAGAAGTTAGTCAAGAAGCTAATACCTATGCACCATTTAGCTGAGATGGATCATATTGCTCCTACCTAGTTTATTAACGTTAAATTGGAAACATGTCACTAAATTTAAAAATAGCTTAATAATGATCTTATTTCAGGCGAAATGTCAGCGTTTACCAACTTCGCTATCCATGATCCCAGACCAAAGGTTATCGCCAGGAATTCAAGTGATAACACTTCCCCGAAATCGTTTACCGTAACTCTTAATAACTTGTACCTAACCATAATAAACATAAGTAGATATTACTTACGAGAATCTTCAGCGAGCCAAGGCTTTTTGGATTTGAGAACTGCGTTTAATGTCGGAGGTGAACATCAAAGGTTTTTATTTGGAAACGTTAATTTAGGTGTTTTTTTTGCTTTGAAATATCAAAGAAGACTAAAGAAATGTATATGCATTAACCGTTTTCTCCGATATCTAATAACATAACCACTTGAATGTTACTTCATCCTTTTAACAAACGGAAACGGTCTGTTAAATTGTAATATTAAAAACAAAAGTGTCATAGTCCACCAATAATAATACCTACCTACTTTTGTCTTTCACCTATACTAAATCGGGTATCTTCTTACCTAAATATAATCTCTCTATCTAGATTCAAGTGGTTAAATTTGTCCCTACTAATATTAATCTTGTTAAAAACACATACCCTAAAGTTCAAAAAAGAAATAACCAACCAATCAACTATTATAAACTTTTCGAAAATTTACCTTATCTTTACTAACTTAAGGTTCATTTCTCTAGATTTCGTTAAGATCCGAGGCCCAATAATTAAGGACCGAACCACGTAATCAAATGGGTGGCAATTGGAATCAATAACGTAATGATAATGATTGTGGAGGTGTGAGTTGTCATTATTCCCGTTGGGCTTTTTATTTCGGTGACAAGTTTATAATAAAGATATTTAGGAAGCGAACTTTATTTAAAAATAAGCGGCTTATAAGCAGCTTCTGCATGGATATGATGGTCGCACTCGTTTACTTACGTGTCTGTCTCATTCAATCGCGTGGTGTTAGAAAGTGACGTTAGCATTATCGCGTATTGTTATGTACTAGCTTTTGCCCACGGCTTCGCTCGCGTTAAATTCGGGGTAACACGGTTCTCCTTTCCTGATTTAAAACACAGAAGAGAACTCGGAACAGAATAAACCGCACACAAATAGTCCGCATACCAATTTTTTGCTTTCTACCTTGAAAATTGCGGAATGCTCCATACAAACTTCCACCCCCCATTTTAGGGAAGTGGGGGGTTAGAAAGAGACAAAAAGTAGCCTATGTCACTCTCCATCCCTTCAACTATCTCCACTTCAAAAATCACGTCAATTCGTCGCCCCGTTTTGCCGTGAAAGACGGACAAACAAACAAACAAAACACACACATACACTTTCCCATTTATAATATTAGTATGGATAGTATGGATTCTCCTTCCTTGCCTAAAATATCGGAAGCGACGAGAAAAGCTTAGCTGTTCAATAATATTCAAGCTAAAAAAACCTTTACGAGAAACTAGTCATAACAAGTATATTAAGTTGCCTGCAAATCAACCCCCAACCCTTGCTTTTATATATTAAGGGTAAAATAATCCGAAATAAACACAAATAAAAATAAAAGTCATACTTCTATGAACACACAACACATTGTAATCCTTTCTTACAAACGTGACTTTCAACCTAAAAATAAGTAAGAATAGCCTCAATGTTTACAGAAGATTACCATTTCATCCCGTGGGCACAAAAAATGTCAAGGCTCATTGTTGGGCAGTCAATCGTAATCCTGTCAACTGTCAAAACATTTGACACGCCTCTACCTGTCCCGGGATATTCAAATGTACATGTGTTTGAAGAATAATGCTTGAATTATAATTAGTAAAACAACATGTTTTGACTACATTTGAATGTCATTTGTATTTTGTTACAAGTACATATTTCCATACTAAAGGGTGCGTCAACTGTACTTACGTAGGTAAACATTTCCGCTGTTTTTTTACTGACTGACTGACTTATTGAGATGTTGATAATATATCATGATCAAATGTCGAAAATTGTTGACACATTTTTCTTTCTGTAGCAAACTTTTTTTGGACAAAAATATATTGTTACATTATTAATGCCACCCATGTACATATGAACATACCTAGGTACATATTACTAAAAACTACTACTACTACTAGAAATTTCATATTTTTTACTCATCATAAACACAATTTTTTAAAGCAGATGTGAAGTATAAATGTGACTATTTAAGCACTTTTGTTACATAAATACATTAACATTATGTGCAAAGACCTCTAGCGAGCAGACATCAAAACACTCTCTTATCTCCCAAGGGATAATATATCCTTCAACACAAACTTCCTGGCAAAAAAATATGGCGTCCACGTTTTTTGCGAAAGATTATCAATCCATTTGCTTCGATAGGACTGTTTGTTTTTACGTTTCTAATGTCGCTCTTTCGTATCCGGTTGGCACGATCTTAAATGTGATAATATTTTTTGTTCCTTGGTTATCTTGTGGGTCGTTTCGTACCTGGTCGCGTGGTTTTCGGAGTGCTTCTTGGAAATACAGGACTGCATGTGGAGGAAAAGTCAAGTGTAAAAATATGGTAGCATTCAATACCTGAAATGCCGGTCTCAATAATTTAGAAACTATTAAAAAATATTCAAATTCTATGAAGGCAAGTTTAAATTATTACGTAAGTATTTAAATTCGCTTGATATAGCAATAAATAAAACATACAAACACAAAACATCATAATTTTATGTATTAGGTAAGTTGTATTTATTTTAAAACGAGTCCATAATAATTTTAAACAAAAAATAACCGACTTCACTTAGCCTCCACCTTTCCAAAAGAAACAGAGATCCCGACGACTTGAGAACCTCCTCCTTCGAAATCTTGAATTTGATTGAAAATAATGTTTTGAGAAGTAGCATTTCCTTCTAATTAAACATTTATTCAGGTTATCCATTAATTTTGAGTGACATTAGTCTTCTTCTTCTTCATCATCGTGCCATATCCTAACGGATGTCGGCGATCACCCTGCGAAAGTCCTCTCTGTATGACATTATTGTGTGTGACATTAGTCATCGCTGTAATATTTAAAGAATTCACGTTTTTACATTTGACTTACCAAAACCGACTTATCTCTTACTACAAATCTGATTTACGCGACAAACGACGGACGACATAGATAAGTGCCCATTAGGAAACATCTCATTGCAAAAGTTCACTAATAGATAGGTGATAGTCATAATGGCCACCTAAGTGCATCTTCGTTGGCATTTTAATGAATCAGAAAATGCTATTCTTAAGTCAAGAAATGTGTGTAAGATAGGGATGAAAAGAAACTTATCAGGATAATTTACTAGCATTTGTTTTTTATATGGAGTTGTTTGTTGTTTACCTCAAATACTCGTACCTAAATAAAAACTGTAATTTGCCGTGAACGTGATTGCAAACAAACCGACAATAATTTTAATTTGGAAACCAATCTTTGAACTTCTTAAAATTATTGTTTAGTAGTTTGTTTTTTGATTGTTTGATCATTCTCGGTTTTACGTAATACAAGTAGCAAAAGTAGTAGGAACTCTCAATAAACACTGATCAATGTGTAAACGGGCCCTAAGATTTTCGCACGCCAAATTCGTAATTCACAAGAAGGTACCTACGTGTTTCGGATAAAACGGATAAAATCTAATATCCAAGGCAAGAAACCATGAAAGATCATTGAGATATCTTTCCGCGCGCCTCAGTCAGCCAGTTTCATACAAAAGCTACGATAAGCAGCCATTGCCGTTATGTATGTAGTGATTTTTATGAAAATTCGTCGCTCAGAGCGGCTTTATGAAACATCGGCGGCGGAATATATTATATTATGTGATATTTACTTCAGATACCTTCGTACAGTCAGCATCAGAAGTAGCTAAGCGTGTGAGGTGCTCAAAAAACCTGGGCACGCTATTATTTATTCACTTAATAGACGGAGAGCTAGCCACGTCAGATATGATATGACACAATAATGAGAGCGACGAAACTCCTCTGGTTAGTTTGCAATACTATACTTATTTCTAGATCCAGTCATCTGGCAGCTGTAAAGTGGTGAAGGTCAAAGAACGCAAACCACTTTAAGAATACAAATCCTAAAGTTCTGGTTTTGATGCAGTATTATGTAAAATTATATAAATAATTAGATCAAATCATTGCCAAAGGCTTGATTGAGGAAAATAGTCCAAAACGACGTATAATGTAATTCTTAGTTTGTCGCCTACTGTTTCTGTTTCCGAAATATTACGCAATGTTTTTTGTTCTAATGTTGAAATATAGGCCCCTATATAAGTATATAAATAAGATAACTTCGGCCGTTTTTACCTATTTTGGTATTACTTTTTTCCTATTCAAAAACTTTGCTAGCCTGTCACTCTGACATCCAATCCGACCATTAAAAGCTGCCAGATGCCCGGATCTAGCAATAAGGATAGTATTGGAATCTTACTAGATGGTTTCATTGCTCTCATTATTGTGTCAAATCTGACGTGGCCAACTCTTAGACGATAACAACAATACATGTTGTTTTTGAATTCTTTTGAACATCTCCCGCCAAGTAATGTCTGGTGCTCGCTGTATTATATTTAGGTACCTACTGTATGTGAGTATATACAGTACCGGCCCGGCCAATAACATACTTATCACCTTTATGTTTTTTGTATGAGAATATATAGAGTAAACAATATAGGTTAGTTTGTAGATTGCATGTTTTACTAGTCTTTTTATGCAAATATATGATGAATGCTACAATAAAATACTGTAAATTACAATAGGTCCTATTGTCCTATTGTAATTCACAGTATTTTATTGCAGTATTATAATAGGTATATTATAATAGCAGACTAAGCGTATTACTAAAAGAGCTCTAATTAAAAAAAAATTGCTATATATTTAAAAAAAACCTCTATGAAAAATACCATTACATGAGACCAATTTTTCATCGCTCTCACAAAGGACTACTACTAGACGAGGTAAATAACGTAAGTATACAATGAAACTAGGTGACCCATTTACGACTAATTCATTCTGTAAGGTTCTGGTAAAGAGAGCATTGGATCAGGCCCTACATTATATGTATTTCTAGAAAATAACTTCGCTAAAATGACAAAACTGTATGGAAATAGTGTATGCAAATTTTCTTTACTATTGACCAGAGACTATACAATAGAAGTAATGTACAAATCTTTGTCTACCATGTCTGACCGATTTCTCTGTTGCTTAAAGGTTAGCTGGAAGAGATCCCTTAAAGGGATAAGTTCGCCTTTGTACACACTCACTGTATTTTTGTTGGTCATGTATTTGTTTTGTGCAATAAAGTGTTTTACTACTACTATAATCATATAGAATAAGAAGACGCGGTGCGGTGAAGACCATAGTGAAGACAAAATTGTGATTCATAATAAGCCGATTTCCTAGTGTTTACGCGCGACACGCACACATATACACGGACGAGCGGCGATTGGTTCAAACATTAAATGTGAGTGTCTGTGCACGAGACCGCGGCTTTCCCAAGTAACACATCAAAGCAGTATAACGGCCGTCTTACAGCATATCTGTATGCTTTTAGCATTTTGAGTTCGTTTTATAGTAGCATTATAAACGTTTATAGTGCTGATATAGGTCTTAAATGGGCACAAATTACCCAGCTTGAGATCCTATACAGGTCATTTAATAGGATTACAGGCGCATTATGTCTGCGCTATTAGCATTATCGTTGTCATGGAAAGTGCCAATCGCATTAAGGAATCATTAGTACGCTCTATTAAGTTGCCAACCGCATTAAAGAAGCATTAATACGGCCAAAAAACTTGCTAATCGCAGTAAAGAAGCATTAGTACTCTCGATTAAGTTGCCAATCGCAATACTAAAGCATTATTACTAGCATAAGAGTGTAAAAAACGTCTCTAATACCGACGGAACAAATGTTATAATACAATGAACGTTGTGATTTAACTACTTTGTCTCGTAATATAAAATGGACGAAGACGGTACAAAAAACTGAATGAGTGACATGTCATATTTGTTTGCATCGTAACAAAATTTATAAAAGTTTTTGACTCTTACGTTATTATATCCTTCAAATATTACTGCGCAATGTAGTTTACTGTAAATGTGTATATAAGTTTCATTGAAAATTTTCACGCGCCTTTGATTTATTGTGATTTTGCTATAAAATATTATAAAAAGATATGCGTCAAATATACAAAACAATTGTGTAATCCTCGTATAGAACGAGTTTTGCATTATTAACATAATAGTGTTGGTTGAGCAGTCTTAAATTAAGTTATTTCATTATTATACTCGTATAGGTATTTTCCTTGTAAAAATAGGTCCGCATGATTTTATTTTTAGGTTATAAATTATTTACAAAATGGCGTTGGTCTATATAGGCGGAGAGCTAGCCACGCCAGATATGACACAATAATGAGAGCAACCAAACCCCTCTAGTCAGTTTGGTATACTATGCTTATTTCTAGATCTGGACATCTGGCAGCTTTAAAGTGGTGGAGGTCAAAGAATGCACACCATTTCAAGAAAACAAATCCTAGAGATCTGGGTTTGATGCAATATTATGAGAAACTATACAAGTACTATACAATATTAAGAGAAATTATACAAAAGTTTATGTTGGGGGAAAGTAGTGCCAAACGATGTATAATATACAGTCGTGGCCAGATAATTAAGGACAAGATTATTTTTGCCATACAACTGCGTACAAATATGACATTTTAAATTTGATAAAAATATAAATTTTGCTTATGCTATTTATATTTTAAAAAATACTGACGTATCCGTGTTTAAACAAGACTTAATATGGGCCATAAACATCTTCCATAAAATTTGAACTTTAAAAAATACAGACGGTCAAATCAATACTTTTATGTAAATAGGAACGATTTTCATACATCGTCTATAAGTAAAAATCGTAATTTCTATAAGTTCCTAAAAATTATTATGCAAAGTTAATCATTTATTCGTTATTTATTTAATCATAAGAATACTTAGGCGACTCCATACATTTAGTGTGAAATTTGCCACCGGTACTCCGCCCTCTAAATTGATAAGCTATATAAATCATTAGAAAACTAAGGGAATCAGAGCTAAGGTCGTTGGCGCCAGGGAGCCCCTTAAAATATAGGCCCTGTCCTTTATAACTGAGACAACTTCGGCAATTTTTACCTAGTTTGGTATTACTATTTTCCAATTAAAACATTTTGCTAGTCTGTCACTGTGACCTCCACCCATTAAAAGCTGCCAGACGCCAGGATCTAGCAATAAGAATAGTATAGCAATCCAACCAGACGGGTTTTGTTGCTCTCATTATTGTGTCATATCTGACGTGGCTAGCTCTTAGTCCAATAGCAGCTAAGTGACACTTAAAAATAGCTTATTAATGCCTACAGCATTACACTTGAATAATTATGCTATTAAACAACATTAAGCATTATATACTACTTAAAATTGCTATTGTAGACCCTAAGGCACTAAAATCTGTATAGGGGCTGTTCATAAATTACGTCAAAAATTTTTGATGATTTTACCCCCCCCCCCCCCCCCCTAAAATCATCCAATCCTCCCCCTGCCAAATAAAGTGACGCCATTTTAAAAATTTTTTATAGCATTAAAAGTTTATAGAAACACGAATTTCCTTCCTTTTTTTACACATTGACCCCCCCCCCCCCCTCCTACGTCATGCTACCATCATCCGATGTCCAGACCCCCCCCCCCACTTGAAATGACTTAATTTATGAACAGCCCCTTATAGTGAATTACTTGGCTTTATAATGGTTTACATTATTGCTATTATACAGCATTAGGAATGTATTAAGATTCAAGATTCAAGATTCAAGATTCAAGATATTTATTCACGATGTACACAATATAACATAAAAATTTACATACAAACAAAATAAAGACGTATAGGTGTAGCACCACGAAATGGACCCTGCTCAGCAAAATACTAGCTAGTATGTCAGCTAGCGCTGGTCTTCCGTAGGGCCCACTTGGTGATGCCACGACAGATAACACAAACTGAAGAAAAAAAAAAAAAATAGATAACAAAGTTATACTTAACACAACTCAATGAAAAAAAACTAGAGATGTACAAGAGAATACAAAATACATATGGGATAGTATAAAAACATATAAGGGACATACACTATAGGTAAAAACATTAATTTATGTACTTATTTACTAAATGCAACTAGTGTCGTGACTCAAAGTTTCCTGCTTCTGCTGGTGATCGAAGATAAATTTTTTAAGTTTATTCCTAAAACTAACAACGTACCTACGTACGTATTACCTACTTATAAATGCTATAGTACACCCTAAGGCATTAAAAATAGCTGAAAGCTGCATAGCGAATTTACGTGGCATTATAATGGCTAATATTCATGCTCTTAAACAGCATTAAGCATTTATTTGTGCTATTGTAGAACCTACGGCACTGAACCACACCGAAGCATTAGTGTAGCAAACCAAAACGCAACTGTACTGCATTCAGCTGTACAGTTGCATTTTTGTTCGCTGCACTAACACTAAAGGCTTTAAAAAAGCATTTACATATGCCATTATACAATCGTTATACAGCTTAAAGCATTATATAATGCTATTGTAGAACCTAAAGCACTAAAAACAGCTGAAAGCTGTATACCGGATTTACGTGGCATTATAATGGCTAATATTCATGCTCATAAACAGCATTAAGCATTTATTTATGCTATTGTAGAACCTAAGGCACTAAACCACACCGAAGCATTAGTGTAGCAAACCAAAATGCAACTGTACTGCATTCAGCTGTACAGTTGCATTTTGGTTCGCTGCACTAAAACTAAAGGCTTTAAAAAAGCATTTACATATGCCGTTATACAACCGTTATACAGCTTAAAGCATTATATAATGCTATTGTAGAACCTAAAGCACTTAAGTGCTTTTAAACAGCTGAAAGCTGTACAGTTGCATTGTGGTTTGCTGCACTAAAGCTAAAGGCTTTACAAAAGCATTTAGATATGCCATTATACAACCGTTATACAGCTCAAAGCATCATATAATGCAACAAGTTGCTCGGTGAACGTATATAAGGGTTTATACGGTCCTTAAGTTCGAAATAAGTTAACTATTCATATGTTATAATGCTTCCTGTGTTACTTGGGTTATTATGGAATCACAGTTCTATCTTCGTGGGACCCCGTCTTCCTATTTTATGTCTATGCATATAATAGACCACAGTCTACGATCTTTTTGAGACTCCAAGTCCGAAGCGCCATCTGAACGAGAACAATCGAAAGAAAATATAGATAATGACATCTGTGCTGCAGTGTGATCTAGTAACGAGAAACGTACCGTAGTAATGCTATTATATGTATAGTCTCTACCACAGATAACCTCAACCACTAGATAGATCATAACTATCATAAGTACAACTCGAGGTCACCACACATCAGCGCTTCCGTACTAAATTACTATGAGAGCGCGACCGCTTATTTCATTTGAAATAACGTTTTGGATCATTACTCATGTAAATTAAAAATATCCACAAAAATCAAGTTATAACCTGGATTGTTATACTACAAAATGGTGTAGAATACTATTGAGATGTGCTGTTCGATCAAATTGAGCTAATGTGTGGTGACCCCGTGCTCCTTGTAAAAGCTTAAAGGTGAGTAGTCTGTGTAGTCTGTGGTCTCTGCTATCGACCATACCGACACATTTTCGGCTTTTCCATTTGGTGTTAACGATTAACTATTGGCACCTTCACCTGATTATGCTAAAGAATTCTCTCTCTGGCGTTCCCTCATGCCTGAAGGTCCTGGAGTGCGATTTTTGAATCTCACTGGTGATATCAAAGTCACCGGTGACTAAAATTATCACCGATGACTTTTATGTCACCATTTTCCAAAAGCCGTATTTTTGAAAGTCACACGCTGTTTACCAACATGCAGAAATTTTAGAATGTCAAATTTACAATTTTACAAATTTTACCAATGGTTTCGTAAGCCGATAATATTTTTGAAATTTCGCATTAGACATCGCAAATGTTTGCTCGTGATGAATTCTTTCTGCGACGCCTACCGCAGCTGGATTATGTTGACGATGAGGAACGTCGTCGTCTTCGTCGCTGTCCGTGTCCGTCATCGTCATCATAATGTACTCCTCCAGGCTTGCCATTTTTAGGGTTCCGTAGCCAGAATGGCAAAAACGGAACCCTTATAGTTTCGTCATGTCCGTCTGTCCGTCCGTATGTCACAGCCATTTTACTCGGAAACTATAAGACGTATGTTAATAAAATTAAGACATAATGTGTATTTTGTATGCCGCTATTTAGTTATGTAGTAAAATTGCTGAAAAAAAAATTTTTTTGGGGGGGGCGCTCTATACATGTAACAAAATTTCAAATTTTTGTTTTACCGAATATCAACATGTTGCACATTAATCGATAGGTCTTTAAAATTAACATTGAGGTTTCTTTGAACAATTTGTGATTAAGTAAATATTTTCAGAAAAAATCGCTTCGAAAGTCAAAAAATAGCGTCCCCCCTGTAACTTTTGAACTGTACGTCCAAAAAATATGAAAAAATTTGAGAAGATGCGCATTATCACAAACTTTCTATGAAAATTGTTTTGAACATTATCGGTTAAGCCATTTTTGAGTTATTTCCAAAAAAACTTCTTCAATAGGCATCAGATACGACCTTTTGGCATTAGTTTGGTTCTTATTCCATTGAAGCTACGGAACCCTCCATTATGCGTGGTCCGACACGCACTAGGCCGTTTTTTATATTTTCAATAAATCGTCGCAATAACAAATGTCACAATCGAGCCCCGCTGCTAATTCTTCCGAAAAACATTCTTTGGCGTTTTTGGCAGAAGTCACATACGTCAACTGTCAAAAACAATCGCATGGTGATTTCAATTACGAGTGGGTAGGGGCACTCGTAAATCGATATCATAGATATGACAAATGTAAGTCACCGATGAGTTTCAAAAATACGAACTTTCGGAAATCACTCACATCGGTGAGAATTAGTCACTTGGTGAGATTCAAAAATCGCACTCCTGATCACCACCTGGTAATCTACACTTCGTATGCATAAAACGTCCCCTTCGGTTTCTGCCCATGGCCACGGAGTAAATAATAGTATTATATACAGTACAGAGGTCTCACGCTGACGTCACAAATCATGTTGTCCCTTGTGTCCCAACACATGACAAGTTCTCTTTCTCATTTATTCAAAAGTGTCGGATACAATTTTTTCAATCAAACTCAATCATCAATGTTACTCTGCGTCCGTAGGAAACACCTTAGATAACCTTACACGTGATCCCTGGGTGGTGCTAAAGGAGTAACAAACTTGGCAGCTGCACTGTCCCATCGGTACCTCGCAGCACTCACTGGATTTTCTTCATCTGCTTTCCCACTACTTCTACCCCAGAGAAGAAATGCCTAGCTATATCCAGTGACATATAGCCATGCGATAAATAATAATTTTTAAGAAAAAAAAACCGACTTCAATGGGGGTAGCCGGTGAAGGATTATTGTAGATGGTGCACTTAGATTCCATACAATGAAATAACTTGCTTAAAAAACGCAGCGGAGAGGACAATTCGCCAAACGTGAACTATACGTCGTTGAAGAGTTCCGTTCTGATTATCATCAGCAGTTCCACTTCATCAAATGTCACTCTTTTGAATGAAAATGCTTGATTTGTTGATAAAAATACAAAAGTCACTTTATGTATGCCTTTAAGATTTGAGGAATTCCCTCGATTCCTCGTGGAACTCATCATCAGAACTTGAGCTTGACGAAAATTGGTCCTGACAATCTAACTTGCTTAACAAACATAGCGAAGAGGAAGAATCGCCAAACATGAACTATGCGTCGTTGAAGAGTTCCGTTCTGTTCATCATCAGCAGTTCCACTTCATCAAATGTCACTCTTTTGAATGAAAATGCTTGATTTGTTGATAAAAATACAAAAATCACTATGTGTAAGCCCTTAAGATTTGAGGAGTTCCCTCGATTCATCATGGATCCCATCATCAGAACTTGAGCTTGACGAACATTTGTTCTGACAATTAAACTTGCTAAACAAACACAGCGAAGAGGACGAATCGCCAAACGTGAACTACGAGGGTTGCTACTTATATATCCGGAAACAAAAAAACAAACAAACGTACACGGCTGAAAATGGTTTTATTGTTTTTCAAAGTATTCCCCTTGATGATCTATGCACTTTTGCATTCGCGTGAACCAATTTTTAAAGCACTTCTGCCACTCCGCCTGAGGTACCTCCATAACGTGTTGTTTGAATGCGTCGACAGCATCTTCAGCGGTCGAAAATCGTTGACCGCGTAATTTATTCTTTATATTTGGAAATAAATAAAAATCGTTGGGTGCCAAGTCAGTGCTGTACGGCGGATGACCCGTTAATTCCACATTTTGACCCTCCAAAAATAGAGTTGTTTCGCGTGACGTATGACAGCTGGCATTGTCATGATGAAGAATGATTCTTCGTCGCTGGTTAGTTTTACGAATTTGTTCAAATACTTCCGGTAAGCAAATGGTCGTGTACCACTCTGAATTAACCGTTCTACGGTTTTCTAGTGGCACTGTAGCTACATGGCCATTAATACCGAAGAAGCAGGCCACCATTTGTTTCAATGTACTTTTTGCACGAGTAACTTTCGTAGGGTTCGGCTCATTTTGAAACACCCATACCGTTGATTGTTGCTTCGTTTCGGGATCGTATGCATAGATCCAGGATTCGTCACCTGTATAGATGTTATAAACGGCTTTTGAGTCACCACGGTTATATTTTTTTAACATTTTATTGCACCATTCGACGCGAGCATCTTTTTGCTCTTTTGTTAAGTTGTGGGGTATCCAACGCGAACAAATTTTTTTTACAGCCAAATAATTATGTAATATGCTATTAATGCTGGTCATAGAAATACCCAGAGTCGCCTCTATCTCGCAGTACGTAACATGTCGGTCGTCCATTATAAGTTTTCGCACAGCCTCGATATTTTGTTGTACAACGACCGATTTCGGGCGACCTGCCTTAACTTCGTCCGTAAGCATACTACGTCCACGATTGAACTCACTAAACCAGTGATACACAGTAGTTTTAGATGGGGCTTCATCACCAAAAGTTGAAGTTAGTTGATCTATGCACTGTTGTTGCGTTAAACCACGCCGAAAATCATAATAAATCATAGCACGAATATTTTCACGAGTGAGTTCCATTCTTGCTGCAAGATGACATTTAAAATCCGTCAAAAACAAAACACGAGCATTAATAAGAAAGAAAAAATATACCGGCCAGTACTTAAAAAAGTTCAAATTTTACCATGGAGGTCAAATATGCTATTTAAGAAGATTGTAATCCCGGTTTCCGGATATATAAATAGCAGCCTATGTATGCGTCGTTGAAGAGTTCCGTTCTGATCATCATCAGCAGTTCTACTTCATCAAATGTCACTGTTTTGAATGAAAATGATGGTTTTGTTGATAAAAATATAAAAATCACTATATGTATGCCTTTAAGATTTGAGGAGTTCCCTCGATTCCTCATGGATCCCATCATCAGAACTGCGTTTTGACAAAAACGGGACCAATCTGTATATATATACTTGCAATCAAAAAAAGAATTTTCAAAATCGGTTCAGATATGACGGAGTTATGGAGTAACAAACATAAAAAAAAAAAAAAAAAAAAAAAAAAAAAAAAAAAAAAAAAAAAAAACACGCCGAATTGAGAACCTCCTCTTTTCAAATCTTGAAGTCGGTTAAAAATAAACTTAATTTTATTGACAGAGATGGCGTTTTGTACAACAGCGTTGACACAACGCACAGAAAGAGAGAGAGAGAAATTTTGTCTTTTACGAAAGAGATGGAGACATAGAAGAGAGCAATATTGGCCAGTATTATTTTTTGATGGAACCTAATACACACATTCCTACGTAACATATAGGCATATTCGTAATATTTCTTGGTGTGAGTTCACCCTTTGCGCGCTGGCATCAACCTTTGTTCTTTCCTTCGCCAAAATTTATGTATTTCTTACTCGGCTGCTTGGGAATGGTTTTATTTTATTACCTCTTGTTTGATTTCTGATGATAAATATGTATGACAAATACTTTTATTGACATTTTATTACATTGTTATTTTCGTGTGAGCTTTGTAAAATGGTAACATACATAATACTTGGGTTACCAGTACATATGATTTTAAACCAAAATTGCATAGGGATTTTTTAATTTAAATATAAGTTTGGTTTTACATAACAATCGTTAAAACAGAATGTTAAGCATTACATTATTATAAATGATGCAACAAAAATACTGGTAATCCGTTTAAGATAATTGGTATCGTATTGCGGCTAAGAAAAAGTAGGAAGTACTTTTTTTGACGCATTTTTTTTTGTATGGGGCACGTCGTCCCAGCTGTGTAACCCTCTATACAAAACCATTAGTTTTTTCGCGTAAAAAAAAATATTTCTTATTTATCCATAATTAGAATAGTTACCAATTACGCCCTTAAACATATCACCACCATTTTTTTACACCTTGTACTATAGGTAATTGTTGTCATAATCTTTATGAATTGGAAGGAACAGTTTTGTGTAACATTGATCATGATCACTGAAGATTTTAAGTTTAATATGGATAATGAATACATTGGATATGGATTGATTTTTAAAGATTCCGAATAATAGGAAGAGGCCTTTAGTACCATTTGGACTTCTTAAAAAAGCTTACAATTTTCCCAAATCAGAAATTAAATTTACAAAAAGCTTACAATTTTCCCAAATCAGAAATTAAATTTACGTCACACCTGGCCTTAATGTGAGTTTTACCGCACGCTACGCGTACGGTAAAACTCGTATTATGCCCAGGTGGAGACGTAAAATTGTGTAATCACCACGGGCAGTAAAAAAGAAAGCCCTTTATTGCATATTTACAATTACCTGTGATTTCGGGCTTTCTTTGCTTTTACAGTCCTTGGTAAGTAATGTACTATTACCTATCTACTAAGAATAACCTTTTTTAACTTTAATCAAATGACTATAAATTTAATTTACAAACCACTAAGCACTCGATATCAAATCATTATTTAAAAACCGACTGTGCTTTAGCACGCAGTGTCTTTTGTACGAGTAGCAAATGAGCACACAGACTACCAGTAAATGGGCTCGAAGGCCCATAAACGGAACATGTGCAACTCTATATCCATTGAATGAGACATGTGTCCACTTGAAAGATTGTAATTTATGCCAAACGACCAGTTTTTGTGGCCCCACTGCTGATATCTATATTCCTTTGAATTGAAGTGCGTTGTCGCCGTTGATGGTATGTATTAGGTAGGTTAGGTTATAGTAAATATATGCATGACTGGTTCTTCGGCATTACTAGGGCCGCGATTCGAAAAATAAACACACACACTGGACAGACACAGCTTCAACCCAACTCAACTCAACGCTATAACGATATTGACATTTGCTATTCGAACAGATTTTCATTCAACTTTGGTCTCACATTGGTCTCACATTGGTCACACATTGGTCTCACATTGGTACAACATTGGTACAATGTGTGACCAAATGTGTGGTGTGTGTAGCAAATGTCAATGTCGTTATAGCGTTGAGTTGAGTTGGGTTAAGTTGGGTTGGAGCTGTCTATCCAGTGTGTGTGTTTATTTTTCGAATCGCGGCCTAGGGGTGCACAGAAATGTTTGGGATAAGTATTTAAAACAGAAATACGCAGCGTCATATCACATTTAATAAGCAGAAATGTTCTGTTATCCTAATAGTCCAATTTGACGCTACACGCAATATACGGCGTCAACCAACAAGAGGTTAATGCATTACGGCTTGGTCACGAAAAACACGATTCGAGCAAAATCGCCCGACACTCCAGCCGACCACCATACTTGGATTAAAACAAATGTATAGTGATCGGCTAGGCATCGAGCGTTATCGCTCGGCACAGTTGGAGCGTTTTTCCCATGGCCATTGGGTTTCTTGGTCTTTTTAGGGTTCCGTAGCCAAAATGGCAAAAACGAACCCTTATAGTTTCGCCATGTCCGTCTGTCCGTCCGTCCGTCCGTATGTCACAGCCATTTTACTCGGAAACTATAAGACGTATCCTTATCAATTTTAGACATAAGATGTATTTTGTATGCCGCTATTTACGACGAGTTATGTTGTTAAATTGCAGAAAAAATATTTTTAAATACATGTAACTAAATCCCAAAATATATTTTTTTACCAAATATCACCAGGTTGCACATCAATCGTAGGTTTTTAATAATAAAATCGAGGTTTCTTTGAAAATTTTGTGATTAAGTGAAAATTTTCTGAAGTAATCCCTGTAACTTTTGAACCGCAAGTCCAAAAAATATGAAAAAATTTGGGGAGATGCGCCTGATTACATACTTTCTACGATAATTGTTTTAAACATTATCTGTTAAGCCATTTCTGAGTTTTCTCCAAAAAACTTCTTCTTTAGCATCAGATACGATATTTTCGTATTAGTTTGGGTCTTATTCCATTGAAGGTCTGAGCCCTCCATTATGCGTGGTCCGCACGCACTTGGCCGGTTTTTTTATTGGGATGTCGGCGCTAAATAAAGTTGATGCATACTTTGTATGTAAGACTGTGTACTAAGGATATGGTACTGATTGACAGTATCGGTGGTGGTGGCGGTGCTGTAGATGGCGGGGGTAATTAAGACGGCTCACGCGCTGGCCGTTAGTACGGGATCCGACAACGCCATTTTAGGATTAGGGTTGCCACTAAGTGCTTCCCGGCTACGATTTTATATGGCCAGAAACCCAAAATTCCCGGTTTCTTCCTATAGAAACATTACCATTACTTTGTCACAAGTCGTCTTCGATTCTAATGATGCCACTTCTAGGGGCGGGACAAAATACCTATCGGGCAAGCTGGAGAAAATTTAGCTTTTTTAGAGTTCCGTAGCCAAAATGGCAAAAACGGAACCCTTATAGTTTCGTCATGTCCGTCTGTTCATCCATCCATCCGTCCGTCCGTTCGTCCGTCCGTCCCCCCGTCCATCTGTAACTTTTGAATTGGATTCGAGATTCAAGAAATATGAAAAAAAATTGAGAAGAAACATTATTGTATATTCTTTCAACGAAAATTATTTTGAAAATTATCGGTTAAGGCGTTTTCGAGTTATCTCCAAAAAAACTTCTTTCATAGGCAGATACGACCTTTTTGTATCGATAGTAGGTACGGAACCCTCCATTAAGATGCGATCACACCGCTGCTTAAAATACGGTGACGCTACGGAATCGCAGTGACGCATCGTATTCGTACCGTTTTAATCGCATGCCCTCCACACCGCTGCTCAAAATACGCCGACGGTACGGAATCGCAATGACGTGCCGTAAACGTCACGATTTTATTGCATGCTCTTCACACCGCTGCTTGAAATACGCAGACATTGAGCTGCGTCAAAATATTTAGTATTGGGCACGTCACGGCGTACACGTTGCGTCTGCGTATTTCGAGCAGCGGTGTGGAGGGCATGCGATTAAAACGGTGTGGATACGATGCGTCACTGCGATTTCGTAACGTCACCGTATTTTAAGCAGCGGTGTAGTCGCACCTTTATGCGTGGTCCGACAGGCACTTGGCCGGTTTTTAGGATCTGTAATATTCAACTGTTACAAATTAGACAAACGAACAGAAATTTATTTTGCACTAACCATTTATGGGTTTGAATGCTTCATTTTAATGGACGCGCTTTTTGTATCATTGATCGAGAGGTTCGACGCACCATTTTACAAATTTTAACAACGATTAGTCCAATTTCCAATCAAAATTAATGAGTAAAGTGGACGCGTAATAAGTATAATATATAATAATCAGTGATCGGACTTTAGGGTGCAACACGATTTTTTCCTTTAAAATTATGCTAATATGGATAATCTTCGGGTTTTTAGGACCTTACGTTGTTTACTTTAGCTACATCAAATACATTTCAATAACATTTTAACCTTTTAACCATTAAATTCGCACAATAAGTGTATGTATTCCGCCGTGTTGCACCGTAAAATCCGATCACTGATAATAATTAATTAATCTTAATATGACAACCCTATTCTTATTCCGGATGCCGCGAGATATAAAAACCTTAGCATCGGGTGTCAAGTCGGGCTCGCCTTATGCGCATGATCACCTCTGGATCACATTTGGAATGGTATTATTTAACATGGGCATACCTAGCTTTTGCTGGCTTTGCCCTTCCGGAGTAGATTTCTCATCTGTCAATCAAGTGTGGGTTTATTTTTTTAAACTAGCTGCATTTCACAACATAGAAGATCGCAAAACAAGGTTAAGGATAGTCAATAGCTTAATAGTTGGGGATCAATGTTACTCTGCGTCCGTAGGAAACACCTTAGACAACCCTACACGTGATTCCTGGGTGGTGCTAAAAGTGTAACAACCTTGACAGCTGCACTGTCTCATCTGGACCTCGCAGCACTCACTGGATTTTCATTATCATCTGCTTTCCCACTACTACTACCACAGGACAGAAATAACTATCTGTATCCAGTGACATGTAGCCATACGATAAATAAATAGTAGCTTAATTATTAGCTTAGCTACTCACCTATACATTAAGATAATAGGTAAGGGCATATAAAGATCATTAGAACATCGCACCTAATAAGCTACTTCTGCAGCTGACTGTACAAGTAAGAAGGTGAGTCTGAGTAGCCGTTGAGTAGACGATAAGCACAGAATAAATAATAGTATTTCATACAGAATGGCCACGCTACGCCCCGCCCCGAACTGAATTACCTCAACCCGCGGCGGCCGATTGGTAGGGAACTAGTAGGCTAATCCGCCAGTTTGGGTAGCGCATCGATAAAAAGCAAAATGTCGGTGTATTGTCAAACGTCATTACGCCAGCAGAAACAGTGCCCTAAGACGCACGCACACATTGAAGCTTGTACAGATGTGCCGTGCACACAAAAGCGCTCAAACGAGTTTTGTAGTATGACGTGTCCGCCCTGTGCGATAAGTAAGTAAAGGTTTAAAAAATAATACCCCGACTGATTGCAGAAATATATACTTAAAGCTATTCACCTAATGTTACTTCTACAACTTACAGTAAAACCACATTCTACAAATAAAGTTAAATCATTCGATATTCTTTTGGTCTTCTGTATACTTTTTTTTATGACATAGTAGGCAAACGAGCAGACGAATCGCCTGATGGTAAGCAATTACCGCCGCCCATAGACGCTCGCAACACCAGGGGGTCACAAGCCTGTTGCCGGCCTTTAAAATGGGAGTACGTTCTTTTCTTGAAGGTTTGAAGGTCGTATCGGTCCGGAAATACCGCAGACGACAGTTGATTCCACAGTTTTGCTGTGTGAGGCAGGAAGTTTCTGGAGAAACGCACAGTTGAGGACAAATGCAAATACGTGTACAAATGTAACGTTACCCCAATATCTAAAAGGTTATATTAATTTTATAGCTTAATATATTGTAACATGATGCCAAAGTAGCAATAATTGTCGTACAAGGGAACATTACCAATTGGCAATTACCATCACTCCAAGCGTCATATCTGTCGCATTTGGTTATCTTTCCGGCCTGGGGGGTCTCTCATTATATATCTCGATTATACGCAATCTGGCGTAAATATAGTCGTTACATAAATCTAAAGGCAATAAAAAAAATTGTACAATAGGTACTTCAAAGGTTTCGAAAAGTTAGGATTACACATCTTATAATTGATTTAGATGGGTTTGGATTTACAGGTATGTATGATGAGATGAAGTGTGGTTTGAGGACATTTGCATTTAACAAGAAACAAGGACTTTTGAAATCGGATACGGAATGTTGTAGATAATTTATTTGATCGTGTGGTCAAGTATTTTGTTTAGTCTGTTTTGGTGTAGTACTAAGAACATAAAACATGTAAAGTTCAAAGAAACCCGATTGATTTAATACCTATTACATATGTAGGTACAAACGACTCACATAGGAAGACTCAATAGCTGACCAGACACTGTCAGTAATAATGACATTATTTCTCTACTCATCCTTATCAGTCTATACGATTCTAGAAAAGGACGGGTACAGAAATAATGACAATATTACTGACAGTGTCTGGCCCGCTTATCAATACTTCATATATTGATATTCGTTAACCTGTTTAAACTGCAGGATGTGACGAAGAAATGAACTTAATGCATTACATACTTTATAAATAAATGGATTTAAGTTTCAACAAATTGTCCAGTTTATGTATGTAGGTATTATATTCTAGCCTCGAACTATCCTCCCTCGTGCATCTCTGCTAAATAATGCAACTGCAAATTCCAGACATGGCAGTCAAATATGGCCGAACCTAGTGACAAAATGGAGTGCGGGAGGCAATATACAAACTGTCAAATTCGGAATGGTGGTCTTATGTCTCCTGTCCCCATATGTAACTGGAGACTGTGGCTACCGAAAACATAGTTTTACAAGCTAGTTTAGCCTGTATCTGGACGGTAAGAACGGCGAGTTTCGTATAGCTAAAGCACAAAAAGTATAATTGTAATGTTCACAAGCTATTTTCTACTTTATCTAAAAGTTGCTAATGTTGAATTTGGATTCTGTGCCAGCGCTGGCAGCTTCAGTTGAAACTAACTATAATTTGCATATTCGCAAGTTACTTTTGGCACTAAATTCAATCTTAACAGTGTTTTACTGGTCCGCGATTTGCATTTGTGAGTCAGTCGACATATTGAATTTTAAGCGGCGCGTATAAAAACGTCGGGCTGTCAAAATACTTAACGAGACGCGTATACGCGCATTTAAATGATTTAGAGCGGCCATTTTTGGCATTTAGAATTTATGAATTAATAATCAGTCTAGCGATGAGGTTTTCCACGATCAAATTTTTCACAAGATGGCAGCACCGTGGCGAGAGGCCTAGCTGTCATAATCCACCAATCATGTTTAATAAATTATTTTATTGGTGGATTTTGACAGCTGCTGTCAAAAAGACCTTTCGTCACGGTGCTGCCATCTAGTGAAAATCTCCATCGCGGAAACCCTCATTCTAAAAAAAATCTTTGTTAAGGGTATCATAGCGTAGCATAGACAACACCAAATTTAAGGATACTGCAAGAAACAATCGACATTTGACAATTGGACACATTGAGCATGCACATGCATGCATGCATGCATTGGATCCCAGAATATATAATGAATAAGTAATAAAGAAACAAAACTAAATAATGTTGTTGTAGTATATTTTAAATATAAGTAGTATAAGTACTCCTACCATTCAGACATCTTAGAAAATTCTAACTGTACATAGGGCTCATGATGACACTATTAAACATAAAACTAACTGCAATGCTATACCTATTTGTATTTATTACATACATATTACAAAGGAAATAGAAAATAAAATGCCGCACACTTATCTGCATAAAAATAATATATTCTGCACCATTGACTCTCTTTGGATAAGAAAAACCTCTTCCTCTACTTTTTGCCGCTTCTATCCCGTCTGTGGCCACTAATTTATTCCCAAGTTTATTTAAGCGCGCGTTTCTTTGAATAACAATCAACATGAGATTAAACCACGCAAAAACAACCCTTCATCTCGTTAGTTGGTGATGGGAGAATAAAAACTGGCGTGTTTTGATGTTTGCTAGTTTTTGTGCCACAGATGCAATTTGAAAGAAACTAGTGATAAATAGTTGGCAAAATTCTATACTTTTCAACCTTAGAGAATTCAACCTGGAGTAGCCATGTCTGTCATTTTCTATACAAAAAAAGTCTGCCAATTTTTACGTTATCGTAACGTACGAACGGGTGAGGGGAACGTCAAATATACATTTGACGTAAGATAAACGTCAGTCCATACATGTGTATGACCACTGGTCATATGTTTTCGGCAGAGGCGACTCCGGTTGGTTGAATTCTCTAAGTTTTCAACTGTATACCCTTAGGCGGCTTCACACTGCTGCGGTTTCCGCATGCGGCGACGCGTCGCAACGGTGTGCGAGCAAGATAGCGCCCTGCGTGTGTATACCGCTGTCTCGTTCACTGGAGCGGGACGCAGCGCCATTGTGAGGTCCGCCTTATATTAATAACCTTATTAATTAGAACGAGGGTAATCATCTCCCTTATGAGAAGTGGTGAATGAGTTAGTTCTGGTTCGTAAACTCTCACCAATTTTTACTAGGTACGTGGACAACCACGTCCTACCTACCAACCTCTAGGTGTCACATCTAGTAGACTATTTACATAATAAATCAATGACTATAATATTAATAAAGAACCTTAACCAATCTTAAGGTAAATATATGAAAAAGTGTTGTTGTGAATATGTGAAGGTTATAGCCGAGTACAAAAGATTCTCGATTTAACGATCGTAAGGTTCTAAGACCTATAAAATAAGTGGATAAAATATTCTATAAACGAGTTTGTCATACTCGTATTATTGGATATGGAAACGATACTAGGACTTGCGGGCTACAAGTAGCACCTGTTAAATGATTTAAAAGTAAATGGATTTTGTAGTACCTCATTATAAGACAAGTTACACTTGCAAGAATTTATCTCGTTTATTGAGATGCTGTAATTATTTTTGTATTAGTCTGCTATAAAAACAGCCCTAAAAGTAAAAGTAAGTAGATCGTTGGTAACTCTTGGAGTCGGTTGTTAAGAAGTATGAAAAATAATTGAATTTAATTATAATTAAAACAAAATTCCTTAAAATAAGAAAAAAAACCCGATTTGTTATTTAAGAACCCTCTTCTTCTTCGTCTTAGCGTTTGTCCCAGTTTTTTTGCTCTATTGAGCTTGGGGTCCGCTCGGCAGCCTAATCCCAGGAATTGGCGTAGGCACTAGTTTTTACGAAAGCAAGTGCCATCTGACCTTCCAAACCAGAGAGGAAAGGATTAGATCCGGTTTTCTCACGATGTTTTCCTTAACCGAAAAGCGACTGGTAAATATCAGATGATATTTCGTACATAAGTTTCGAAAAACTCAGTGCTACGAGCCGGGGTTTGAACCCGCGACCTTCGGATTGAAAGTCTGACGTCTTAACCGCCAACTTAACAAATCTCAACCAAAATAAAATAAAATAAAAGTACAAATCTCATAAACATTATAAACCAGTCGCTTTACATAGAGATTAGCAGAAAATGCACAATCGTTGAAGGCAGAGCCTTGAAATTTTATTAAAATTTAATCTCTAAGGAAGTAAAAACGGGATTAAATGTCTATTTCATTTATTTATATTACTTATAATCGATTCGACATGAGAAGCCACTTAATCTAGTTAAAAATGCTACCGATACCGGTCTCTGATCATAGTGATCATATCGCATCAAAAACTAATATCTCCATACTTGCAATGAGTAACTTATCTACGCGTTTTGTCTTGAAAACGGCATTATTGAAATAACTTGGTGTCTGACAATTTTAATGCCAGCTATATTGAATTATGATTTACATACAATTGTAACCTTTTTTGATCTTGTGCTCATTATATTTCGTTTGTATTAAGACATTTAAAACGTCAATTGCAGTTTGTTTTTTTAATGTCTAGCCGTTTGTCTGCAGAGCCAAATAAAGTAAACCGGTTTCTATAGATATGTTTCTAAATAGACGACTCATGTAACAGGTTTTTTTTATGAGAATGAAGCGTGCCAATATTGTTTTGTAACTTTCTAGCATCAATGAGATTTTAGTTGAAAGCTTAGGTTTTGGTGAAGTGTTTTATGAGGATTAAAGATGGAGATTATTGGGTATTAACGGAATATTTTTAACGTTTCTCGAGTTAATTAAAATATGAATGGCAAATTAAACACACAACAAAAGTATGTCGTGTCGGTAGGTACTTACGAGTTTAGTCGACATGATTGTTTCTTTATTTAAAATTTGAAATATTAGAATAAGATCAGCTCACCATCGATCATAAATAACGAATGAATCCATTAAGTATAGTTTTGTCTGTTCAAAAATATCTATAGACTTGGGATATATAGACTACATAAGTTTATAACACATCGCCGTAGAAAAATTATCTCGGTGATCTATTAAAATGCAAGTCTGTGGTAGAACAGTCCATTAATAATAATAAAGTAAATAAAACATTTCTTATTGATCGAGTGGCGCCTGTCCGAAAGAAACAATAACAAGATTAATACTCGTAGTTCCCGCAACTTATCTAGTTTATATTCTTTCCGCACGAAGAGGCGTGTAATGGCTGCGTTTATCGCTTACATACAACATCTATCTTTTTCTCACTTCTACACCTGTCATATAAGTTTAAGTGGTTGATTTTCCGCTGATACGCATGAAATTCTTTGCAGACTATGCGGCTAAGGAGTGTAAGGAATCTATTTCAAGGTACTAATATGGAGAGGTACGTTTTAGATAATAGGTACCTAAGTAACAGTTGATCCTCGACCTCTTTCTATTACTACCTACTCTACCTATTTTACCTATCAAATACCTTCCATAAATAAAGTTACAGATAGATAAAAAAAAGACGGAAATACGAGCTAGATAAAACTAACAGATGATTCGAAATAAAAAATTCCAGGAGGCAATATGCTTTTGTGCTTATCTTTTATATATGTTACCTACTGTTATGTGCTTATCTTTTATGTATGTGTTTTATGTTATACCTACTTGTTTATGTGCAATAAAGAGATAGGTACATATACATACATACAAATATTTTAATAAAATAATTAGATATGGTCCGTAGAATAATGTAATGTAAAACAACTTGTCAAAAATCATATAATTCATACCGCGAATCGTAAAAAACTGTAGTAAAAAGCGTCCGATGCCGATCAGACTGATTTATTTGCTTTATGCAATTAACAAGGACAACTAGAGGTCACCTCCGCGCGGCCTCTATTCTATTATATGTACATGATTCTGCGGTGTGATTTATGATGTGGCAGTAGGTAGATTTCAAAAAGAAAAAGAGGAAAAATGTGAATGGCCTCAAAATACGAGACTTATTTTAATCTACCTCTACGCTACAATTAAAATTCAGCAATACCTACTTATCTAGGTACTTTTTATTGGTTTCGAGTCCCTATTATAAACAAAAAATATAAATATGTTATGTATTTAAATTTAATTTAAAAAAAAATATTTAAAAATTTAATATTATTTCTGCGAAGTAGCCATCAGTCATTGCTTAAATATGCTCATGTTAATTAAAATGCCAATTAAAATCGTAACTTATAAAGATATTAATTATAAAAAACAGTAAAAACGGAGAACGATTACTTCCTTTATAAGATTGAAATGGGTTACGCTTATGAAAGCTTAATCAAAATGCAGTATTGGTTTTAAGTTTTATTGTTTAATAAAATTTTGATCGTCTGTTTATTTTTGACTGGTGTAAAATGTATAAGTAATAACGTTTTAGTAGGTACTGTTTTATTCAAAAATAATTACCATACTCGTTTGTCGTGTATGTATATTACCTCTAGAACGTTAAATATGTGAAAAAGTATTAACAACCCATTTTATTTACCTTTAGTATTGCTCCGCAATCACGTCTTCAATTGTAACGAAATAATTATATATAAATATTTTTTTCACTTTGTATTGTTTTGTATAGAAGTGTAATAGTATAGTGTGCTCCTTCTCTTTGCCACCACTTTTAAACTCGCGCGCAGAATTAAGGCATCTTGCACGTCATTTATTATTCCTTCCTTTCTAGTATTTCTACCATAATTTACGCTCCTTCCCAAGGTTAAGAATGTTTCCAAATCGAGAAAAAGCGATAAAGCATCGGTTCCACTGCCACCACGTGCGTCCGGCGATATATAGCTCATCGCGGCCATAACGCACGCCTCAAACACAAGGACGTAACTTCACAGTATAACGACGCATATGCGCCTTTATTGGCAAGAAAATATGCGCGTAAAGGACGTATCTGCCAATGGCGTTTCCGCCTGGAGCGGTTTATGTGTCAACGGGCGTTGGGATGTTTTACCAATCGCTACTGAGCATTGGTGAGTAGATCGTTCGAGTCAACCAATCTAAAAACCTTGGGTGCGATTATAGCATATGAAGCGCTGGCAAACTAGTGATGAAAGGATGCTACAGATAGAGTATCAAAAGCGTGTGCCTTCGAAACTATCTCGTGGGTTCGAATAGAAAAAAGTTCGAAAGTACAGTCAGTAGCAAAATAAGCTAAACTGGTGAGACGTTCAAAATGTCTTTCACCTTATTCTCTTAACAATAAAGTCATGCCTATATGGAATACTTCACCTGCTTTGCTACTCCTGCTGCTCACTGTACCATTTGTTTTTCGAAGAAGAAAAACACCGTAAGAATATTCGCCTTCTTAAATAACTACTTCACATTAATATACGTATTTTTACCTTGGTCCTCATTATGTTAGTATCTTTAACTGTTAATTGTTACTGCCACATTATTCTTCAAATAAATAAAATAAAATAAAAAATAAAATAAAGCCTAGAATCGGGCTTAAAAGATCAGATGACAATCATATCCATTAACTGTGCCGTATAGCTAATTCATAAAAAAATTAAGATTCTATAGCCGCGTAACTGAGCGGGATCTTGGAAAAGCGGTTTTCCAAAGAACTCGACTCACTTACGTTTACGCACCTTTTGGAACACACGGCCAGGACGCTAGGAGGCAGGCGATGACAGGTAAAAAGCCTCATGTGTTCAGCGCCACACATTTGTAAAAGTTACAAATCAAATAAGCGTGGAAACGCAGCCACCGTTCTGGGTAATAGCATGTCAGCAGCGAAATTAGATTTTTTTAAACTTAAAACTTGTTTAAATTAGGTACGTGTTTCGTAACATGTATTATTTAGGTAAGTGCAAAATAGTCTACATTTCAACTATGTATGAGTATTAGCTAACTGAATGTAAATACATAGTATACTTACTCGGACTTTCAAGAAAAGAACACATGACTCCAGAATTAAAAGATTATATTTGAGATATTGCGACCAAGTATTATGTTATTGAGGTAGGGTCGGGATCCAAAGAATTTACGTGATGCTATCACAGAAAGGCTAAAAGTCGCATTGGTTTCACCTAAACATATATTTCAATACTTATTGAAATGAAGTCTGAACCTGTTGAATATAACTGAATACGGCCCTCGCTTGTTTGAACCACCGTTAGGCACTTTCCACACCCCAGGGCCGGGTATTTGCACTTGCAGTAACTATATCCGCTGGATATGCGCTTGCACAGCCGGCGTGTCTCACGCGGATTACTTATGCGAGCACCCATTACCCCATTAGCCCTGGGAGTTCGGTGATAGCTAAACTTTGTCCACTTCAAATGAAAACCGTGATAAAAAATTCAAACTTGGGAAGAGAGGAAAGTTTTGTGTAGTGAAATGCGCCTCTCTTTGTACCTAACACGTCTATTTAAACCTGTTTACGATTCAAAGTTTTACAAAAAGACGTGTAAATTAACTATTACAAATTATAGGCCGCCTGCTGTTTCTAAATCACGTCAGCGTGCTTATGCTGACGTCGCCGGTCAGCCAGTCGCAGCTAACCGGGCCTCCTCGCCTTCTAAGGCGTGGGTAGTACGGGTTCCCGATAAGGAAAACTCCTCCCGCACCAGTGTGGAAAAGGAGGGATTCACACTGGTGGAAAGGAAAAGCAAGGCGCGCAGGGCGCCCCGCAAGACTCTGTGTGGCACTGCCGAGCCGGCTAATTCTGGACTTCGGATTGCGACACCGAGTAAGGCGCTCTACGTGTCGCGCTTGCATTACTCCGCCGTGGCCGACGATGTGGTGGAGTACGTCCGCCGGAAGACTGGCTTCTCGTTGAGGGTGCACCAGCTGCGGTCCCGCCATTACGTACACTTCAGCTCGTTTGTGGTGCGCATGCCGCGGCCGTTGCAGGACACAATCGCGAGTGCAGACTTCTGGCCGAAGGGTGTCGTGTTTCGGCGGTTCCGGGGCACTCTACCGAATTCTACACCAGATCAGACGGCGCAACGGAGCCACGCAGTTACGTCGCCTAAATAAACTAGTTTTAAATATTTTGCTGTATATTTTTGTAGTTAACAGTGCCTTGGTTTTGTTACTGTAATGCTGTGTAACTTATTTGAATAATAAAATAAAATAAATAAATAAATAGGACGTTCATTGATCGAAGGTATGTTATGATGTAGTAGGATACTGAAAACGGTTTCCCTTTATTGGTATCCTTTTGTATGTATAAGCATCTTACTTTTTCAAACCAATAAAAAAAATTGCTTTAAGCCCTTACCATTGCAGATTTAGTAGTGTAAAATACTTATGACACCGATTAACGACCTCCTAGCCTAGTAGGTAGTGACCCTGCCTACAAGCAGCAGGTCCCAGGTTAGAATCCTGGTCAGGGCATTAATTTGTGTGTTCATCACGGATATTTGTTCCTGAGTTATGTATATTTTCTTTGTTTTTAAGTATATAGCCTAGTACCCATAACACAGGCCTTATGGAGCTTACTGTGGGACTAGGTTGATTTGTGTAAATGTCCAATAATATTTATTTATTATTTAAATACTTATTTTGTTTATTTATTAACGGCCATGTTCTTCGCCGCTCTTCTTCATAAACTTACTCAATGTTGCCAATAGATACGAAATGTATACCGTATCGATATTTCCATTAATCCATTACCCGCAACCCAACACCACAGTAACTCTACCCGCCATCGGCACTCCGCGCTGGTCTTAATTATCATCAAGCTTCGCTAATAGGGGGCGATTAGGAAGACAAATATCGATGGAAGGACGCTAAGTGAGAAACGATAAGCGAGATAGGTTACATCAGATATTAGCAGATACATGAAACTGTCTCTCTCCCTTAGATATGTGTCGTTCTCGAGAACGTTATTGCTTGCTATGGGAAATATTCTCGAACATGAACGTTACCCATATAGAAAGGGTATACTGTTCTCAAGAATTTTCAAGAATGGCACAACTCTACTCTCCCTCTCTCATTGGTTTTCTTAACTTGCTCTAGATTACTCTAGGAGCTTGTACAGTCGACTCCGTTGTAACATGGTGCAAAAGATGTATACCTAAACATGTCTTTGACGTCGACTGTGTATGAGACGTATGAGTACGGCTTTCATGTTGGAGGGTATATTATTTTATTATGTAGATGCGCTACAAGGTGACGGCTAAAGCGCTGGAATCGTGAGTTCCAATCCCGGAGCTTTTATATTTCCTAGTTGCACGTTGCACATCGGTGTTGGAAAATATCATATAGATAAAGCAATTCAAACGTATGCTTGAAGTACTAAATCTGCATTGGAATAACCTCTTTAAGGTAAGGTAGGTATAGGAAGAATTTACCCTCTAAAAAAGAAGGTTTACCCTCTGTAAATGAATTTTTCCTATACCTAAATCTAATTAAAACAGTTACAATCGGAAAATCAAACACACGTTTACAGTGGAAAAGGTAAATCAAACCAGAGACACTATACACAGGCTGTTATGTACTCAGTCTAAAAGCCGTATCTTCAATACGTTTTGTTAAGAGATAAGTCTTTCTGCTTGATAACATAGCAGATGTGTGCGGACGCCACGGCAGACTCTAAAGGTCGTATTTCATTACGACCAGTTTGGAGATAAGACCTTTTGGAATAACACAGCAAATGCTTGCGGCCATTGCAGAAGCCGGTCACAAACACGCCGTACAAATACGTGTGGCGGCGGATTTCATTTGTTTCTGCTTATTCTGCAATTAGCTAAATTAGAAATGGCCATCGGCCATTGTTATTATCTAAGTAACCTAAGTTAGCTGTAAAGATCATGTGTCAAGTTAGACCCATAATATTTAGTAAGGAAAAGTAGCCACACTGACTTCCCGGAAGTGTCCGACTTGAACCTCAGTAAATATGTATGTACGAGTTGTTCTTCTGCCTAATCATTTTCCCGTTATCTGGGGTCGGCTCTCCTTGTCCGCATTCTCCACACAAGCCGAGTTTTTGCGGTTTCGGCGTCAACATTTGTGTCTTTCAGGTCTTTTTTGACCATTGTCAGCCAAGTAGCAGGGCGTCTTCCACGGCCACGTTTCGTCGTTGGTAGATTCAATGCCACTCGTACCATGTGATCAGCAGGCCGTCTGAGCACGTGACCGAACCAGCGTAGTCGCTTTTCTTTCAGCTTTTCTTCAATAGGGGCGACTTTGAAACTGCCTCGCACTTAATGAATAAGTGCGGATCTTATCCATGCGGGTGACTCCAGCAGACCAGCGAAGAATGCGCATCTCATCGCATGGGGACTTTAGGCCCTGCTATAGAAATAACAGAATGAAACCACCCATATCATCTGAATAATTGCTTAGCAAAAATGGAAAAAACAAAACATCCCTGACACTTAAATTGTATGCCTTTATAATAGCTTTAGTTAGACCTTGTTGAAATTAAAATTCATCTTAGAGTACCTTAATAGGAATTTCTACTTCTAGTATATTATACAGGGTGATTCATGAGACGTGAGCAGGAACAACCCTACACACTTAGTTAACGATGATGAATCGGCCGCCATCATGTTTAAATGAAACAATAACGCCTTTCAATTTTTTTTTATCTTTTTGTGTCGAAGAAATTTTGTTACCTGTAATCATGGTCACCCTACATAAACAAATCCATAAAGATCAAAACCTCTTTAACAATCATGACAGCACTTTGATTATGAAAAATAATTGTCAAATTAAGGCGACGATATATGCAAACACGTCAAATCGAGGTGTTTTTGTGCAAGGTTTTTGAAGAAAGCAAACCACGTTGGAGCATGAATGTTACATTTTCTGTAGGAGCATATAGTTGTGTTCGCTGTACCGATACGTGCTTGGTCTTGTATAACATAATTAGGTATATATATCATCGTTAAGAAACTGTTTTGGAGAAAACTTGTCGCAAGTTTTATGTCGGTCAGAAATAATTCTATGTTGCGAAATTAAACATAACTACGTCTTAGCACATTACTAATGTTCGGCAGATACTATAGTCGTATTAAGCGCTTAATAAAGGTTTAAGACGCAAAACCTTGTAAGAGCCTGTAATAATCAGAACTATGCAATTGCTAATAAAACTTATAGGCGTTTATTCTATTGTAGCCAGAGACATGTTTCATGTGTCAAATTTAAGTAATATGATTAGTAATTTTGCGTGCGGAAATTCGTTCCACATAGCTAAGGTTATAGTACGCTTGCTTACTAAGTAGATATGTCCGAGTTCAAATCTAGGCTGATGTTAACTTTTTTGTTTATTTTTTTATCTCATTTCTCATTTATATTTTCAATCCTGATCCTAAGCGATTTATAGGTATTTTTGGACAAAAAAAAGTCAAATCATACTATAGTCAAGTTACTAGTTAGTTTAATCTTTTTATTTTGACTTTTTTACCCAATATATTTAAACTACCAACTTATAAAAGATACTAATTCATTATTCAATTTTTACAGTGGGTATGGGTACTTTTTACCATAGACGGCTTCGTCCATGTTTTTACCATAATTTTAATTTATATTACAAGAGCGCGTTTGTTCGAGCAGTTTCCATCCGAGGCGACGTTGCCAGCTTACTTTCATTTGCTCATTTCGCTTCTTGCTTTGCGCTGTTGCAAGCTAGATCCATATTATGATATGAATGACGGATTCATTGAATAGAATCAAATGCGCTTGAAGTTGGAACACATTCGTGCATTTGTCAATGATTTGTCCACATCATCGTGATAGGTTATATATCTCTCTCTTTACTATGGAATAAGAAAGAAACAATCGGCTCGGCTGTCCCGGTACTCTGCGATGTCTGGTCGCGCCATTAGGTTTATATGGCTTATTGTATGTTCGTTTTCGTACGATTTAAAAGATATAGTGAATTATTAATGTTATTATTAGGTAGGTAAGTAGATATGGAATTAATTTAATCGTATAAGTATATATGCCAATATAATTTCTCACAATCCCTAAAATGAAAAAACCAATAAGTACTCGTAAGGTACGATGGGGTAAGATCGGACCATTTTTGAACTAGTTGGTCAGCTTTCAGGGCTGACTTTTATGCTTTACCTTTGTAAAAATTTCTCGAAATATTAATCCTTGTTTCAAATCAGTATGAAGTGTACCTAAGCTGTTTGTCGTGTATAAAATTTCAAAATCTACTCCTTCTACTTAAGATTGGACTATTCAATAAAATGTACTCTTAGTAAGTTTTTAGGTGCTAGTTTTCTTCCACTTATCGATTTTGCCAGCTTTGTAATGCAATAATAAATTTTGAAGTGCCCTTACTTATCGTTCTAGAGCTTATATGGTCTTGTTTAGATTAATATTATACGAGAATAAATCATACTCGAAAGGTTTTTTTATAATAAAACATTTTTTGTAAAAGTGGAGTATGTGTCAGTTTTCCGTCCATACTTATTGATATATTGATATTCAAGTTTTTGAAATAAAAGCTTATAATTAAAATATCAATTAAAGAATAAATAATTATTATCAATGGCAAATTTGACCTCAAAAAGTTTTTTCCATGTAGACGGAGAGCTGGCCACGTCAGATATGACACAATAGTCAGGTTTTATTGCTCTCATTATTGTGTCATATCTGACGTGGCCCTTAGTCCAATAAATTTGTAGCAGTTTAATCAGGTGGACGGCAACCCGGACGGTAAACTAGCATAACCACCCTATGCACGGTTTCAAATAATAGATATAATTATAAACCGCCTTTATTATGTTAATTCATAATAATTCAAAAACGAGTGAGTTAAAAATATTGAGAGTGGAAAGACAAGATGTTTCAAACCTTTGAAGCAAGATGTTTCAAAATTTAAAAATTTTAAAAAACGCTTTTGGCTATAATTCTTTTTTTTTTCCCAGCCTACTTGAAGAGATATAATACGTATCCATACTAATATTATAGTGTGTCTGTCTGTTAACTCTTCACGCTTAAACCGCTCAACTGATTTAGATGAAATTTGGTATGTATAAGGGGATGAAAACGGAATGGAAGTTTATACGGAATTGTTGCTCCCTGTTGACTTGAAATAGCATACGTGCTAGTTTTATATTTGCTCTTAGATTTTACTAACTAGTAACTTTTATTTTGCGTTTTATTATGTAATTCCATATGGCTCATGTTAATTTCGCGCAGACGAAGTCGCGGGTAAAAGCTAGTATTTTAATATTGTAATGGATTTTGATATGATAAAACTTTTGAAATAGATGGAAATTAACCAAAACTAACCCAAAAATGTACCCAAAAAACCGTGACGACCCTATACACGACACGATACAACTAATCCATACTAATATTATAAATGGGAAAGTGTATGTGTGTGTTTGTTTCTTTGTTTGTCCGTCTTTCACGGCAAAACGGGGCGACGAATTGAAGTGATTTAGGGATGGAGAGTGACATAGGCTACTTTTTGTCTCTTTTTAACCCCCCACTTCCCTAAAATGGGGGGTGAAAGTTTGTATGGTTTGTTACCCCGAATTTAACGCGAGCGAAGCCGCGGGAAAAAGCTTTTATATGTTATTAACTTACTCGTGCTGACTTTTCGTGTTTTTAAATCTTTTGTGTAATTTCAATTTATAATTCTTATGTGAGACAACAAACGCTTTTATATTTGTCAATATTTTTAGTAAAAAACACTTATGGTATATAAATGAAAATGGTTAAAACATGTTAAAAAATTAATCTTAAACTTTAGGTTGAATTAAGTTATTTGCTTTTTAGCTATGGTTTTCTGTAAGGTACTTCCCCAGTCGAGCTCTGAGCCAGGTCCAGATTTGAGCGTGATAACATTCGCTGAACTGTGCCTTACCACAGTTAGCGAGATAACATTCGGAGTGCCCATACCTCCCTTTTGGACATAACATACCCGTGTCTAAACCTGTTCCTAGTAACCAACTAGGTACCAATTTAAAAAATGTTCACAGCAACAATTAATTGGATCCAGTCTTAAATGCCACGCAAAAACAAATCAAACCATTTTTTGTGACAAACAATTGAATTTATAGAACGAAACTTTTTTGTCTATAAAGATCACATGTATGCGCGACTTCGGCAGCAGATAGCATACATTCTCCATACTACCCTCTTGAACCTGATGTTTATTCAGTGTTGGGCGTAATTTATTAGATGGTACCTACTTTTGTAATGAATTAAATTGCTAATTAAATAACATGAAAAGCAATTATATTAAGTAATTGAAATTGCTTGTAATTGAGATTACATGTCAGTAGTATTCCCGATTACATATAATTTGTAATTGCAATTACTTTTATCTTAACTACTTTTACTTGTAACTTCGATAATTTGAAATAATATACAAGTTCAATTTCTTTTTGGGTCAGTGGGGGCAGCTACCAGATCCCTCGCTGCAACGCGAAAATGGTCTTAGAAGACCTTCCCTCAATTTCAAATTAATCAATCTTCATTAATTTGAAATTGAGGAAAGGTCTTCTACGGATTTTGGAAAAAAACATACAGGATGCGAGATGAGGTCACATTTGGTAAACTTCTTTTTGATGCCAATCGATCCCATTCTTGTATGGGATCAAAAATAATTTGCGGCTAGAAAAGCCACAAATTGAGAAAATTTTTTCCCATACTTTATGAAAATTGTTTTTTTTTATTTTTCACATGCTGCTTTTTTATGCCAATCGATTCTATTCCTATCGTTTCTAATAGTTTCCTATTATTAGGTATTGTACTAAAAAGCCACAAATTAAATATTTTCCATACATTTACTATAAATAATAAATAAATATTATACGACAATCTTACACAAATCGACCTAGGGCCACAGTAAGCTCAATAAGGCTTGTGTTATGGGTACTAGACGACGATATATATAATAGATAAATATGGATAAATACAAAGAAAACAATACTTAAATACAAAGAAAACATCCATAAATCAGGAACAAATATCTGCGATCAACACGCAAATAAATGCCCTGACCAGGATTCGAACCCGGGACCTCCTGCTTCGTAGGCAGGGTCACTACCGACAGGGCTAGGAGATCGTCAAATAAAGAATAAGTGATTTTTAGGGTTCCGTAGCCAAATGGCAAAAAACGGAACCCTTATGGATTCGTCACGTCTGTCTGTATGTCTGCCCGTCCGTATGTCACAGCCATTTTACTCGGAAACTATACGACGTATCTGAATAAAATTTACACATAAGGTGTATTCTGTATGCCGCTACTTAGTTATGTATTTAAATTAAAAAAAAATTTTTAAGGGGGGGCGCTCCATACATGTATCTAAATTTCAAAAAAATTGTTTTTACCATATATCAACATGTGATACATCAATCGATAGGTCTTTAAAAATAATATTGAAGTTTTTTTGATCATTTTGTGATTAAGTAAATATTTTTTGATATAATCGCTTCGAAAGTCAGAAAAATTTTGTAGCCCCCCCTGTAACTTTTGAACCGTAAGTCCAAAAAATATGAAAAAATTTGAGAAGATGCGCCTTATTATATACTTGCTACGAAAATTGTTTTGAACATTATCGGTTTAGCCATTTTTGAGCCATTTCCAAAAAACTTCTTCCATAGGCATCAGATACGACCTTTTGCTATTAGTTTGGTTCTTATTCCATTGAAGGTACGGAACCCTCCTATGCGTGGTCCGACACGCACTTGGCCGGTTTTTTAAACTTTTCACTTAAACAACAGTCGTTTTTATTAAGCATACCTACCGGAAGAAACATTTAAGTAAAATGTTAATGTACCTGAAAAAAGCGGCATCGCCATTATATCAAAATGCAACTAGGTACAGGTACACAATAGTGTTGGAGGATGTGTGGTTTGTATTTGCAACTAAAGGATAATTTTCCAGATAGGTAATTGAATTATCCGATGTTCTCCCGATGCGGTCTTATCCCAACGCACTTTACCGTCCTCATTGAAAGTGATTTTGACCATCTCTAATTTCGTTATAGATACTAAAAACCTGGATTTTTCAGAGCAGAAGAGGACATAGAACAAATTAGTTACAAATAATATTATCTTCAGTTAAGTACATTTTATTTGAACTTTTATTTTGAAAGACTTGACACGTACTTGACACATAGAAATATAACCGCCATGATGAATGCTTATTTTGGATATTTAGAATAAAACATTATAATTGTGCGATTATGATACTGTAGGTAATGGCGTGCCTTGGTCAAGTAGTTTTATATTATAGGTAACTTTAATTATTTCGTCATTGATTACCTACATACAATAGTAACTTTAATTAAGTAAGTACACATAAAATGGAATCATTACCAAAGCGCCATCTTACTGTAAAAGACCGCGATTGCTTGACTATTTAAACATGTCAACATTGAATTGTCATAGTTCATCTCAAGTATACTAGATGGCAGAAGCGGAAGCTGCGATTATAAAAACGCAAAATGCAGTCGTCAACCGCGATACCCGTCACCTTAAGTGAGATACGATGTTTCCAAAGTAACCAGACATCAATTTGACAGAATATTATCTTGTTTTTCTGTGATATGTGTAACATCAGTACGCGACGGAGTATTCTAATTGAAGAGTGACCATGCGTGTCGTAACTAATTTTAAACTTTTTATTTTTACTTAAAAATTTTTTTTTGCTCTTATCACACTAATACTGATATCGAACAATAGCTTATTATTAACTGAATCCGTAGTGTTAAGCCTGCTCACGTCTCATGAATCATCCTGTATACTTAGTACATTCTCGTCAACCGCCGTAAAGCATTGCTATTCACGAAATTACAACAAAATCGGTAGTTTTTCCATGATGCGCGTTGCATTGCATCTCTATGGTATTTATATATAGACCAAGGCAGTAAATTTTGGTTCATGGTCTATAAAGTAATTTTAAATGTGGGTATGCTCTGGAATGGGGCGTGCATTAAACACAACTACATCGACATATTATATAAGTTAGGTATACTTCTTCGTTGGTAATAAAAACTAGTTAACTGGCCGGTGCAGATTCCTTTATGAATTGCCTTGCTGATAGGGTATCACAAATCGTTTTGTTCAGACTTCTCGGAATCGAGTAGAGAGATTTATTTAGTCAATAAAGATAGCCTACTGGCTACTGTCGTAACTGTCGTCATATTAAATATCATAATTTGCTGATGGCGCCTTGTGTGGTCTTAGGACCGTCGACCGCCTTGTGTGAACTACATATAGGTACTACATACTTAGATCTAATTGATTTATTTATTTATTACAGAATGACTAACTGGAATTTCTAACGGCCTCCTAGTCCAGTCGGTAGGGACCCTGCCTACGAAGCAGGAGGTCCCGAGTAGTACTATTAGTTATTCTGTGGTCCCGGGTTCAAATCCTGGTAAGGGCATTTATTTGTGTGTTTATCACGAATATTTGTTCCTGAGTTATGGGTGTTTTCTATGTATCTACCTATAAGGATATATTTATCTATACAAGCATAGACATAAACAAAAAGGAAGATGAGTGACGTTCATAGTAAACAAAACTGAAATGTGTTCCAGCACCTACATAAATGTAAAATGCTACACACCGCTATAATGTATGTGCATCATGGGCAAAAGAGTTAACCTATATATTTAACACGGGTATGCAAGGGAGACCTCCATATTTAGCGCATTGCACAAAGTGTGACTGAGAGACTCTGCCACACGACTAATTCAATATAGGTGCAGGAACCTATATTTGTAAGGCACAGAATCGAGCGCCTGGTACCATATCTCCCTTTTTGTATAAATCAATGTATACAAGTGTGTATATCGTCGCCTAGTACCCATAGTACAAGCTTTGCTTAGTTTGGGACTAGGTTGATTTGTGTAAGATTGTCCCCAAATTTACCTTATTTTCACCTGATGGGAAGACGAAATCCCTAATTATGAAGGTCTCCAGTAGCCGATGCTTCATCCAGCATCTTCAGAGCAGAACCTAAGCTAGAAGCAACAAACGATCGTACTCCGTATCTTGTGACGTTTTAACTGTTAGACACTGATCGCTAAAATAGAAAATGCTCTATTACGCCGAAGTCATTGCCAGAATTCGTCTAAAATTGATGTCCATCCGAGTAAATTGGTGATGTTTCCCTACATTTTCCTATTAAAATATGTGTCAAGTAAGTATGAAGAATATCGCAAGCGCGGCGCAAGAAAATGAATTAATCTTAGACATGATGTGTTTTGGTAGAAACATTATTAAGTCAAACAAGCAGACATTTTGCATACAGTCGTATATATTTTGAACAAGGAACGTACGACACTGCGCTCAAACTGGCAAGTTAGATTGTCTATTTGTTTACGCGCTCACGACGCACCGAGTCAATGTTAGCCGCGTTTTGTGTTTGTCTTGCACGTGTACCGTGAGCCATGCCACCGGCCGTATTTAACTTGCCTGCAGAGTCAGTCAGCACAGATAAACTTAAACCAGTGTAACTACACTCTTTATCAGCAACGCGTGAAATATTGGGGAGTGGAGCGGTGCGTTGGCTTTCCATTTCTTGATGAGCCGAAGTCAAGGTATTCAACTGGCTGTAAATTAGGCAAATCGGTGGGAATCGAGTTCTGTAGACGCCTCTTACCTAAAGTGATATTTTTAATTGAGCTAAGTAATCTGATAAATCCTTATATGGCTTTGATGCCTGGAGCTGTTAGATTACTTCGCTGATAAAACCTTGAAATAAAACACTTTACCTTATTTAGGGAATCTACCAAAAAGTAGTATATTCGTAACTAACTTATATCTTCATCTAGAGCTAGTAGGAGTGTTATTCTAAACGATGTAACACATAATATGCTGCTTTTAAGGATTCCTTGAAATTTGCTAATAGCTAGCCCAAAGAAAGAAACAGAGCTTAGCGTATGGGCAAGTATATTTAGTATAGAAATTTTTGTTCTAAAGTTCTTTTTTATACCACGACGGTGGCAAACAAGCATACGGACCGCCTGATGGTAAGCAGCTACTGTAGCTTATGGACGCCTGCAACTCCAGAGGTGTCACTTGCGCGTTGCCGACCCTTTATTGGGAGGATTCACTGTGTTGATGGCTAAAGGAACAAGAGGGTCCCTCATCCATCATCAACACACTGGGTCCTCTTTGAGCTCTTTGGCAACCTTACTCACCAGCAGCAAATACAATATACTAATACCAGCAGGAACGCAACACTATGAGTAGAGTCTAGTGCTATTTGGCTGTGGTTTTCTGCAAGGTGGAGGTACTTCCCCAGTCGGGCTCTGCTCCAGATTTGAGCGAGATGGGCAATTCTCCAGGTGAGCAATTAAGCTGGATATAAGGTTAGAGATCACACTTTTGCTGGTTTGCATGAGACGAGTAATTATTCGTTGTAGTTGTGAATATCAAATAATATAGACGCTTTTCCCTGAACCAAACAGTAGAAGTAGACATTGCTTATTAACTCTAAAACAAAGTTTAATTTCAGTAAGGTTTTTGTAAAAAATTATAAAGGCTATCTACAATTTAAGTGTCTGGGTTATGTTCATAGGTAGGTACTACTTTCACTTTATGCGGGTACCCGTACATTACCTAATGTTTATACAGTCAGTAACTAAATAGGTTTCATTTCATTATATCTATTCAATCATAATAACGTGTTCAATCGTATCAAAGCAGTATTCAACGAAATAATTAAGCAGTTTTTGAAACTATCAGGGAGCTAAAAGAAAAACAACTGCAAACCCAAAACAATTAAAAATCTATTACTTATCGTTTTGAGTAACTTTATTTTGATTCCTTACTACCGTATGGAACGTACAAATAGCTACGTCAGATAAACGTCAGTCCATACTATGATATATAATAATGACAGATGGGTGTATAAACACGCTCCAAAAGTGAAGAACTTAAAATGAGTGAATTCAAACAATTATCGCTAGTCGGCCGGCGTGCGATGCGGACGTGCCAATGAGCTCCCGTCACCCGCGTTAGAAAGAGACACTGTAATTTCCTAACAATGAGAGAGACAAAGATAATTAATGATTGTCAAAATAGACAAACATAACAGAATCGTTGCTAGGGTATGAAATAACTATGGAAGCATTTTTTCTGCTCATTTTGTTAGGTTATAACCCATCCATAGTAAATATCATTGAGTCCATACATGTGTATGACCACTAGTCATATGTTTTCGGCAGAGGGCATATGTCAATGGCGACTCCGGCTGGTTGAATTCTTAAAGCCGTTCTAAGTTACAGCTTGGTCCAAGCTTCAATCATTGCTTATTTTTATTGTCTATAGAAGTCTGAAGTATCAGACACTTACTTACTTCGGTACTTTATATTAATACGGGTTGAAATATTAGAATAGCTAAGGGCAGAGGGAGACGTCAAGACGAATTGTGGCTGACAACTGGAATTAACGCTATTAATATTGTGACATGTGACGTGTACAAGTGACAACGGTTATTAGATAATCTGATGTCCGACCTCTATACGAGACTGGCAGAGGCAACTTGAAGCTATTAATCAAATTGTTTGGTTGCAGTGATCTAATTATACACATACAGGATGTCCTTAGCCATTGGACAAAGCCGAAACGTACATAACATATACAGAGTGTAACTAAAATAGTGGTGACCCGTTTAAGGGCATAATTAGGAATATGCATGATTTTTTTGGAAGACGTCATTCGATTCTATTTCCCTGTAGATTCAAATGTCTCTAATAAACCTAATATCTATGATAGCCCTGAAACGTCAAAAATGTGAAAATACGTTAGGCGTCTGCTCCGCGCGTCAAAACGCCCCATACAAAAAGTGTGCGCATTGTGACGTCACCGTTCACAAAGTTGCAGAAAACTGTTAGGAAGGAACAAGTTTTTGTAAGATTTTTGTAATTTTAGGCACGAAAAAATGCGTTTAGCTTTATAGTTGTCATACATTTTTTTTCTTGTTAGGACATAAGTAATCTAACTGAAGTTCCGAAAATACATTTGATGTATAAAAAAAATGCCTAAAATTTTAAGTTTTCAAACCGCAATATCATTAAAAAACTGTTAAAAATTATTACGGATTTCTACTTATTTATATTAGTTTGGGGTTGTTGAACGTGTTTATGCAACAGATTCAATTAAATATTTTTCATGCATGTTCTCTATTGGTATCGTGTTGCGAGTAAGAAAAAGTACAAGAAAATTTTATTGACGCGGAATTTTTTATTTTGTATTGGACATGTCATCCCAGCCGGCCGACGCTCTATACGAAACCAATTTAGTTTTTCGCGTGAAACATTTTTTCGTACTTTTTCATAATATTTTAGAATACAATACCAATTATGCCTTTAAACGAATCACCAGCATGTTTGTTACATCTTGTATATTAGGGTACTTAGAACCAATATATCCCACCAAAAACATTCTGTAAAAAACTAGCCAAGTCTCGATGGAGCTGCTTGTTTATCTCTAAAAAGTAATGAAATCTAGACAAAGTCGTGCCAAGTCTAAGGTTCCTTACTGCGATTTCTTTATTATTATAGTTAATGTTGTGTAACTTGGCCGTTGAAGGGTACAAAACCAGGTGCTCCATGACACCATTGCACCAATCTGTCGCCAGAACCGCTACCCATTGACGATGGAAAATTGCCACTTGGGAAACGTTGATTCAATAACCATACAATTGACTGGTTATTGAATCAACGTTTCCCAAGTGGCCCTTGTGTACCCTTGTGTACCCTTCAACGGCCAAGTCACACAACATTAACTATAATAATAAAGAAATCGCAGTAAGGAAATTTAGACTTGGCACGACTTTGTCTAGATTTCATTACTTTTTAGAGATAAACAAGCAGCTCCATCGAGACTTGGCTAGTTTTTTACAGAATGTTTTTGGTGGGATTTCACTTCTTTTTGTAGAAACGTGGGTTTATTGATTTAATTTATTAGATTTTCTTATTTGACACAGGTTTTTTCTTTTTAGGAGTAGTTTTTTTATTATTACAAATCTTTCTTTTCTTTTTTTCCGGTTCTGATTCTTGTACAGTAGCAACAGTTTTTCGTATTGCCCATTCACGATCATTATTTATTCTTTTAGACGGTTTAGACGGTTTAATTTCTGAAAGATCGGCGCGGTATTTACGTGCGGGTATCACCGCCACTCTTAGTCCAATGCATTATATTTTGACCAAATTTTGTTTTCTAATCAGGGTCACCAGGTACTCCAGATCTTCGATTATCCTAGTTTTTATAGTTTTTGGCACGAAGAAACTTCATATAGCACCGACAAAGGAAAAATTACGAAAAGTAGACATTTTTAGTAAAATCATACAAAAAATATTTTTTTAAATTTTAAACTTACTACCTTTTTCCTCGTAAACGCGTAGAGGTATTAAATTGAAATTAGTAATAAACATACTACAACTTTTGCTTGTTATAGGTTTGTACGGAACCCTCGGTGCGCGAGTCCGACTCGCACTTGGCCGGTTTTTTTTCTTTGTGGGCGCCAGGAGCAGGAGGAGATACGTGATAAATACCCCGTTTCTAATAATATGTAGCAGTTTTAACGCTTGACCATATTAGCTTGAAATCTTATACCAGTATTTAAGTTTTTACAACAGGAACATATATTCATGTAGTTAAACAAACTTTAAATAAATAATGGAAATTATTATCAGAGTGTCTCGTCTCGTAGGGCATAAACCTGCCATTTGTTGTTTTTTGTCATACAATACTTGTAACATTTGAATATATCAGCCTCTGTCCACCCACTGCACGCAAAGAATATCAAGTTTCCACGGCAGTTTAAAAAATTAAGAGGCTTGCATGTCTCATATTTATTGATTGTCTCAATTGGGTTTGGTATTGTGGGTATTGAATGAATATATGGCACCAACTGCATTATTATAAACCGTTAGTAAACCTAGAAATTATAGTCAAAATCGGTTGTTATATCTGGATACTCAAAACAGTGCGTAAGTGTAATTTCTGTTCCTATTTATGTCGAAAGTGTCGAAGCTTTCATATATTACATTTCTAATAGCTTTTCTGGTTGCTAGCTAACTTATGGACCATAAAATAGGCTAATAACAATAATAACACACTGTTTTACTGCACCATAACACTAACACCATCCAGACATTCCTAGTGTCAACTGCAAATCTTGCAATCCATCGTGTGGGCGTTACAGAAATGCCACTCTAGGGCTTTGTCAAGCGATAACATGTCTTATGGTAACGAAATAAGGTTTATAAATAAATGGATTTTAAGGCTGCGAGGATATGTGCGCCTACGCCGGTAGGAGCAAACAAAACACGGCAGAAACAATGGGCAATGTTTATTGAGCTCATGTTAATGTTGTTGTGGGCTGACGTGTTCGCTAGTGCGACCAACTCTTTAAACACTCAACTATTTGGTAAGTAAGTACTTACTAAAGTCCTAATAAGTGTCATGGTTTCATACATAGCTCGCTCGACACAAAAAAGTCGAAAACATTGAAAAATGGTTTCACGTCTATTTGTAACGGCGCACGAAGCATTTCAGGCGTATCAATAAAACAGGGCCTGAACGGGGCGAGAATAGATGTCGCGTGTTCTCCGGTAACACAGACGGATATCAGACATGTTCCTCTGACTTATTATGATTTATCGTGTATTAATTGTAACCTAAACTTATTAAAAAACTGTGACGGTTTGTAGCCATAATTAAAAAAAAAACGAACATATATATTTTTCAAATGTCGTTGGAGCCTGTAGCAACTACGCAGACGAAGTCTTGGGCGGAGGCTAGTTTATAATAAATTATTATTGAAAAATAAACTTGTTTCCTAAAGTCATACATAATATATGGTGTCACTACATAGTCCTTATTCGCCGCGTATGTTTAACTTGCAAACCCGCGATTCGCAGAAAAAGGCTCATACTCATACACGGATATTATCATAAGCGAAAGTTCCCACTTAGCACATAAGGAGCGGATGTCGTGAACTATGCATTGAACTTAGACTTAAGTAATCCAATGACTGACATCATCAACATCATCATCATTTGTGACAAAGGTACCTTTTTTGGCGGGGGCGCTTACGGCGTACATTGTACGGATTTAATATAGCATACGAGCAATAAAAGTTACGCCAAATGTTACCTTTACGAAAATAATGTCACATTTTAATACTTTTATTATCCACAGCTGAGCGTAGGCCTCTCTTCGTTTACGCTATTTGTCCGTGCTATCATCTAAATCTGAACCCTATTGTGTGATGTGGTCACAGATAACCTGAACCACTAGATAGATCATAAGTACAACTCGAGGTGACCACACATCAGCGCTCCCATCCCGTACTAATTTAGTATGAGAGCGCCACCGCTTATTTCATTTGAGTTAACGTTTTTGATCATTACTCATGTGAATTAAAAATATCCACAAAAATCAAGTTATAGGGGCTAACCTTGATTGTTATACTACAAAATGGTGTAGAATACTATTGATATGCGCTGTTCGAATCGTAGAAATTTACGCATAAAATTGAGCTAATGTGTGGTGACCCCGTGCTCCTTGTGAACGCTTAATGATGAGTAGTCTGTGTAGTCTGTGGATGTTGCTATGCAACTACCATGTGGTGCATTAATTTATGAACTCCCAAATACTGAACCCCGAACCTACTTAGTACATAGCACTACTAAAAAAAGCCCCGAATTACTATGCACGGTTGCATTGATTGCTGCAATATAAACCCGACCGTGGGACGCAGCGGGCGACACTGTGCATTGTGCATACGCAAACACCTTCAAAATATTTAGAACAACAACGTCATAAGCGACTACAACCACAAAACTATTTAAGACCTTCGTTTTCCACCGAAAGCGCTAGAAGCTTTGGTTGCGAAAGGTCATATGCGATTATATGCTCGATGGTGACATGTGATGTTGTTAGAATTTGTATGCAGGGTTTTATAGTTTTTATATGCAGAAGGAGTGAAAAAGTCCTGGACAGGAGCTATGGGGGTATTGACTGGCGATTACTTTGTTGTTTAAGGATAACAAGACCACCTAGCGATGAGTTATTATATTTTGAAAGGTATGAGTAGTTCGGGCAAGTACAAAGTATGTAAAAAGTTCGAACTGTTGTAGTGGACTATTACTTCAATATGTGGAGACAACGCACAGCTAGAACCGTTGAAGGTTGAAAAAGTTGGAATTAATATTCTTGAAATGTCAACGAGCTTCATTAACTCAAGATTTTTGAAAATTCCACTCATAGGGCCGTATTCTAACTTTAAAACGCGCATAGACACGATCCAACTTACGCATACAGCTACGGCATAAACATCTGAATCAGAAATATCAGAATTTGCTTGAGAAATATTCCAACGCAACTCCAATACAACTTCAATATTGGTTGATTGTTTGTTGTGTGTTGGAGTTATGTTTGAGATAGGTTGTGTTCTTATTGTATTGTTAATGTATTTTAAAATTAGAACCCGGCACCTAGTATAAAAACATTGTGCTTAAAAAAGAACAAACTTCCAATATGTAAGATTAGAGTTCAACGTGCGTCTTATCCGCTGTAGTTCTTTAGCTACCTATGATGTAACCTTTCTAATCTACCTGTACTTGTCATAATATTAGCGTCCAGTGGTGTTGTTTGTCAATAATGATTTAATCGCTCGTTATTCGCTCTCGCCCACACGCGTACACGGGCGCCCGCGCCGATCGCTTGCCAATTAAGTATTGTAGAGAAGACATTTTGTTTAATGGATCATAAGATCTACTACAAAATATAGAGGACCTTAATAGCTACCCATTTAGACCTCATCTATCTTCCATGAAAATTGCTACATCCAGAGATATTGAATTGCAATTGAATTTGAAAAACAAACTAACTCTCACCCCAAATGCATATGCGTAGGAGCAACAGGATAAACTTATATACTCGTAGATCATATACCAAGGAAAAAAGACCTAAGCCTCCGGTACCCAGGGCTGGGATCGAACCAGTATCTTCTGCATTCGCGGCAGACGCCCTAACCTAGGAGGTTTATTAGGTACTGGGGTTTTTATTCCAGGCATAATTCGCGAAAACTTCTAACTATTGTAAAAAAAGCAACAAGACAACTTTAAATATCACGATCGTGAACTTTATACATATTATGATAATATTTCCCGACGGCCAGCGAGCTGCGGTACGGTTGGCGTCGCATCCATGGCAAGGACATGCAAACGTATATAAGTGGGGATCCTGCCTTTGATTGCCTGATTTGCCAACTGTGTCATTTGGCATACTGCATTTTTTTCTAAAACCCCGAAACTTTTCAGGGTTTGTTTTATAATTATCATGTAGAACCATATAGGTTAGGTTAGGTTTGTTTTATAACAATGCTGAAATTCTTATAGTTTCATTCAGAAAAAATGCAGTATGCTGACACAGTTGACAAATGAAACAGTGTAACCTATATTTAAAAAAAAACCTATATAAATTATCCCGTCTGGTTACATAATACTAAGGGGTATAAATAAATGAAAGAAAACACAGTCTCCACTTGGTAATTATTTATTACTTCTTTCAGTCTGCTAATACACCCTAAAATATACTAACAACTAGCTCAGCTGTTATCCGGAGAGCTATTGGTTCGTTAATGTCTAGTTTTACATTATAGGATAAACCACCATCATTGTTAAATTAAATTAAGTTTTATTTGAAGACATTAAATAATATGTATTAGAACCTGCGCATTTAAATATGTCAAACAAAACTGTCCATCAGACCTCAACCTTTGTTATGATATGATATTCAAATCATTTTAAAAAGCAATGGTAACGTTAAAAGGATACCTACAGGTCCAAGACTACTGCAAACATAAGGGCCAACACGTACCTGTCACTGAAGACAAAAGATAAATTTCAACTGCATTTCCCCCAGTCTTTTGAGGCGAATGACCTGAAAACAATAGAATAAATATTTAAATAAATAAATAAATATTTGGGGACAATCTTACACAAATCAACCTAGTCCCAAACTAAGCAAAGCTTGTACTATGGGTACTAGGCGACGATATACATACTTATATAGATAAATATATACTTAGATACATAGGAAACACCCATAACTCAGGAACAAATATTCGTGATAAACACACAAATAAATGCCCTTACCAGGATTTGAACCCGGGACCTCCTGCTTCATAGGCAGGGTCACTACCGACTGGGCTAGGAGGCCGTTTATTCGTTTATCGTTATATCGTTAAGAATATAATGATCATCTAGCTTTTGCACAACAGCTTATGATAATCTTAAACACCATAAGCTGACCCGCAGTAATACTTACGGGAAAATCAGTAGCAACATACACTAAGCATTTGGAACTCGTAGCGAAGACCTTCCAGGCCTCGAATCTCCGTTAGAGAAGTCATCCAAAAAAAGCTTGCCCCGCTCGGGGACCGATTCTTCCTTTTACAAAGACTTCCCGCAAAGGAAAACCATTTTCTTAACTGGCTTGACCTGGAAAGATCAATGAACTCAAATAAAAATCTCAAACAAACACGATCATGGCGGCGTTGAGTGAAAACTCGCTACACATACAAAGATACTTACAAATCAGCCGAAACAAACAGCAGCGATGTGCAGCACAAGCTTAATAGCTTAAGTAAATCATTAAAGATCCAAAATGTATTTAGTATCTAATATATTTGATAGAATCCAGTTTACGTTTTTTCTCTTGTATCCATCTTCTTTTCTTCTTTTCTTTTTTTCATTTTCTTTTTTTAGTCATTTGAATTTCGAATATTTTCGCTCCAATCCATTTTTGCCAGTTAGCTTCAAACTAAACATGTAGGTTTTATTACACTATTTAATATTATTTTTGAGATTTTGTATTATATAATAATAATATAATTATTTTATTTTACATACTATCGAAATAAAATGTTCTTTAATAATTACAAATTAATACTATCATAAAATAAAATAATTAATCACATAGTTCCACCGGCTCTTACTAGACGGCGCTAGGTGACAATACCCCCCTTCCAACAAGAAGGTTCACTGATATAAATCAACATATATTAGTGAACTTGCCTGTCCTCAGGCACGATAAATCTTAAAACTAACGATAAGTCAACCTAATTCCTAACAATGTATACGCTGATGACTACTTTGAAAAAAATCGAAACCTGCAACGACAAAATCAAGCAAAACCATCACCTAATATAGTCAACAACATTCAATTAAGAAAACCCGTCGTAATAAAAAAAAATTGCTGAGCAAACTCTATCATCGACGTACCAATTAAATAAACAACTTAATTAACAATACAACTTGACAGTATTTAAAAATAACCAAAAACTAAATCTACTATCAACTACCAAGTGGAATCTTATACAAACTTAGACCTAAGTGCAACCAAAGGTTAACGACAACCAAATCTCTGTATCGCTTTACTTAAAAGTAAGACAAACTATCTACCCATAAGTATTTTTTATTGTAAAACTTGGAAGTTTTAACTATTCTTTTATGAGAACAAAATATCTAACCAACAACCTAAATAAATAAAAAATTGGTTAGATTAATCCCAGGCCAAACTGTTTCAACACAACTTATTTATAAATTCTGCCAATGTATACATCCTTTTATACTACACTTATTACATACAATCATCTTTCTTAGTAACAGTAATATTTCCTTTGAAATATTACTGTAACAACTTTCACTTTTGTGGTTATATATTTATACTATGCAAACGCAAGGAGAGAATTAAATTGTTTGTTGACAGTTCAAGCCTTAAAATCTTTGACATGCCATGAGCCAAGCGGATGACCATCTAATGCCTCCAGCTCGTAAACCAAAGGTGATAAAACTTTGGTGATTCTACACTGCACATACTTTGGAGCTAACTTCGCCATTTTAAACTTTTGTGCGTTACTCTGTGTATAATTCGCTTTCCAGACGATATCACCCACCTTAAAACTAGCATGTCTACGCCTCAAGTTATAATGTGAAGCATTTTTTGCATGAGCATTTAATAAATGCTTTCTAACCTCCTCAAACACATCTTTTAGACACCCAAATTCACCAGCATACTCCTCTCTTGGTATGTCAAGAGAATAATTTGCTTGAGTATCCTTGTAAAAATTCCCGTTAATTACAGGTTCTCTTGCATGGACCAGAAAAAATGGTGAAAATCCAGTTGACTCATTCACCGCACTGTTTATGGCAAATTGTATTTCAAACAAGTGCTTATCTCAAGAAAGATGATTGTCTTGAACATAAGACGCCACTGCTGTCATTATCGTTTTGTTGTATCTCTCGACAAGATTAACTTGTGGTGTGCATCTAGGAGTATAATGATGTTTTGGAATATTGTAACGTTCTAGAACTCACTAGCTTCCGGAACTCAGATTCCGTAAATTGTGTTCCATTATCCACAATTACGGTTTCTGGGACTCCATGTGCCAATATAACGGGATTTTCAAAGTTCCTGGCGACAATTGCACTCGTAGCACGTCTCAAAGGAAACAAGAGTGTGAACTTTGAAAAGCAACATGTCACTACCAGTAGAAACGTATATCCAGATTGAGATCTTGGTAAAGGTCCAACCAAATAACCGAAACTACCTGAAAAGGTCTACCACAAACTTTTGGTTTCCCCATTAACCCTATAGTCCGTTTAGTGGAGTGCTTATAAGCCGAGCAAGTAGTACAGTCCTTGATATATTCTTGAATTTCGTTAAACATTCTTGGCCAATAAAACCGTAAGCATATCCTTCTATGGGTTTTAAATACACCTAGGTGTCTTGCGGTTGGCATAGAATGAAATTCTTCGATTATTTTCCGTCCGTGTTCTTTTCTTACCACTTCTTTCCAATCGAACTCTGATGTTAAGCTATATTTACTTTTGCTGTATCGGTACAATTTTTGATGTCTGATTTGAAAATTTGGTACATTCGCCGGATGTTCTTGACCTGTTTTAAATATTTTGTCATACCACTCATCTTCCACTGTCTCCTGTGAAATCGTGTTAATAACATCAACCGGTAAGAGTCTTGACAATGCATCGGGGACTACATTGTCAGTGCCCTTCCTATGTTCTATCTCAAAGTTAAATTGAGACAATCTACATCCCCAACGTGCTAATCTGCCTGACGGATTTTCTAATTTCAGAAACCACTTTAAAAATGCATGATCCGTAATCACCTTAAATATCCTTGTGCCTAAATATGCCTGAAATTTCTCTACTGCAAAAATCACCGCTAACGCTTCTCTTTCTGTCGCGCTATAGTTTCTCTCAGCTTTATTTAATGACCTGCTGACATAAGCTATAGGGTGATCTTTACCCTCGATTTCTTGCGACAACATTCCACCAAGGCCATAAGCTGATGCATCACAATGCACTGCAAATTGTTTTTCAAAGTCCGGAACGGCTAATATTGGAGCCGATACAAGTGCATCCTTCAACAAATTGAACGATTGCTCCGCTTCTTCCGACCAACTAAATTTAGGCTCATGTTTTTCCTTTTTAATCGTTAATCTGTTCAATGGGGCAGCAATTGTCGAAAAATTTCGGATAAACCGTCTGTACCACGAGCAAGTGCCGAGAAAGACTTTAACATCATGAGCTGAAGTCGGAGTACGAAAGTTCAAGATAGATGCCACCTTATCAGGATCGGTCCGCAACCCATGTTCGTCGATCACGTAACCTAAATATCTCAATGAGCTTCGGAAAAAATTACATTTCTTACTATTTATAGTTAAATTAGCAGACTTTAATTTTTCAAGAACTGTATTTAAAAGTAACAAATGAGAGTTAAAATCATCAGAACAAATTATGATATCATCAATATAACAATATACCATGCCATTTTCTACGTCTGAACAGAAGTTTTGATGAAACAGCATATCCATTAATCGTTGCTGCCTAGCAGTCGCTCCGCAATTTCCAAAAGGCATGACCTTAAATTTGAAGGCTCCCCTCCCAATAACATTAAAAGTAGTTTTGTCTTGAGAATCCTTATTCAACGGTTCACCCAAAGGTCTGCCCAAAGTCAGAAATCCTATTATTTTAAGTTTCCCCACACCAACTTGAAGATAAGGCCTAATATCTTCCCCATTTGTAGCAAATAAGACTGTGGCAATTGATCCATAGCTATGATATTTTTTAATCGCGTCCAAAACCTGCTTATTTTGGGTAGTTTTGTCACAGTCGTTCACTAGTTTTTTTGGTCCTTGATCTTTATTTCAGGACAATCCGCTTTAAAATGGTCATCCTTTCCGCACTTGAAACAACCACTTTGAATAAATTTCTTAAAATTATGATTGAATTTTCCACACTTATAACAAACTTTCTTTGTTTTGGAACGTACCTCACCTCCGCTAGACGTCATTGTTTGTAAATAAATAAATAAATAATAAATAAATATTATAGGACAATCTTACACAAACCGACCTAGTCCCACAGTAAGCTCAATAAGGCTTGTGTTGTGGGTACTAGACGACGATATATATAACAGATAGATATTGATAAATACTTAAATACATAGAAAACATCCATAACTCAGGTACAAATATTTGTGATAAACACACAAATAAATGCCCTTACCAGGTTTCGAACCCGGGACCTCCTGCTTCGTAGGCAGAGTCACTACCGACTGGGCTAGGAGGCCGTCCGTTTGTGGTTCATTCAATGTTTTATTTGACGTTTGTTTTTGTACAAATTCCTTTTTATTAGATTATTTATTACTATTTGATGAACCTGGATGATTAAAAGAAGTAACTACCGAAGCTACAGGCTGAGATTTCTTTTGTGACTTATACAAGAATTCAGGTGAGATTACTGAATAATTCTTGTTGGGCTCCTTAAAATTTAAGCAGCGTTGTCGAGAGATTTCAACAACTCTGCACTTCTCTTGCAATTCCTCGATAGATTTTATATCCACCATAGCCAACTGTTGTGTATAAAATAAACCGGACGTATATTTCTTTGTAATATATCTAATTTTTCTTATTCAGATAAAGGACTACTTAACCTATTAAACATTGCCGCTATTATAGCAAAATAAAGATGAACAGGCTCATCTTCTACTTGGGTACGGACACGAATCTCATGTGACAACTTATAATCATACTCTGGATCCTGAAAATCACTCAACAATAAAGCCGCAAGCTCCTGCCAAGATGACACCTTGTTCCTATCTGCACGGAACCATATTAAAGCCTGATCCGAGAACAACCTGGCTGCAGAGTTTAAAAGCTTGGAATCTAAAACTCAACATTTTTGGAACAAGTCGATGATTTTCAGAGGGCTGACGCTCTGAAAATCATCGACTTGTTCCAAAAATGTCTTCGGGTCTGTGTGTCCATTGAACTTGAGATTCCATTTCGAAATACTTTTGTGAGCGCGATTCGACTCTGACACAACCAGCCCCTCCACAAAATTACCAGAAGAACCTTCACCTGTTTTTAACAAAAAAGACGCCTTGCCTATATTATCAAGCTTTGTCAAGAAACCGTCGAGTGTTTGTTTACTTGCCGTTATTTGTGTTTGTGTACCAGTATCCTCTGGCCGAACCCTAGAAATTCTGTGAAATAAGTGATAAGCCAAAGCTTTTGCTTTAATAAAAGTGTAATTTTCTTTTGTTTGTTCAAATTTTTTCCATAATTTATCCAAATCTAATAATTTAGCTGCAATTATTTTAGATTCACTTGCCGGGTCAAGTTCTGTTTCTACTATAAAATCGGATGGACAGTCTTTCAACAAGCTTTTTAGTTGTTTCTTAAGCAAATCCACTTTAACTTCCGGAGATTCGGACCTAATTTCAACTTCATTAATGAGTTCCTCCTTGGACAAAGTATTTACTGAAATTTCCCTCTTATCCATATTGAAAAGTTTACCTAAGCTGTACACCACTAATTATGTATATTATTTAATGCTAGTAAAGCAATAATTCCAGTATTATTTTACTCAAGCTGATCTTACCAAGGACATAAGGAATAGGAAGGAACGGTTATATTATTCACTATTTGTATAATTGGTGGTTTAAACTTCACAAAATATATTATTTGTCTGTATGAATTATACTTTAATGCAATTTCAACATTCACTTTGTTGCATTTACAGATTTCAGTCAGATTTTATATTAAACACAGATGAGATCCACAATATTTAAAAGAAATTTGTGCAGCGGTGCACAAGCATAGTATACATATACCTACCAAGAAATTTTTATCTCACCAAAATACCTTTACAAAAAAAAAATACTTTATCCTGTACATAGAATCATAAAGACATTCATTGACAACAATTGGTTTCTATATACACAAGTTTAGTTTTCTACGGTGTTGGCCCTGTCTACAAATCTACAATATAGTAAGTCACCTAGAAAAAGAGTCTTGTTTGCCAGTTTAATGCACAAAATTAATAGTTTATCCAATAAATGCACTTGTAAAACTAAGATTCCATTTGGGCGCTAATTATGTAACCTATATTTAAAAAAAACCTATATAAATTATTCCGTCTGGTTACATAATACTAAGGGGTATAAATAAATGAAAGAAAACACAGTCTCCACTTGGTAATTATTTATTACTTCTTTCAGTCTGCTAATACACCCTAAAATATACTAACAACTAGCTCAGCTGGTATCCGGAGAGCTATTGGTTCGCTAATGTCTAGTTTTACATTATAGGGTAAACCACCATCATTGTTAAATTAAATTAAGTTTTATTTGAAGACATTAAATAATATGTATTAGAACCTGTGCATTTAAATATGTCAAACAAAACTGTCCATCAGACCTCAACCTTTGTTATGTTATGATATTCAAATCATTTTAAAAAGCAATGGTAACGTTAAAAGGATACCTACAGGTCCAAGACTACTGCAAACTTGAGGGCCAACACGAAGACAAAAGATAAAGTTCAACTGCATTTTCCCCAGTCTTTTGAGGCGAATGACCTGAAAACAATAGAATATAATGATCATCTAGCTTTTGCACAACAGCTTATGATAATCTTAAACACCATAAGCTGACCCGCAGTAATACTTACGGGAAAATCAGTAGCAACATACACTAAGCATTTGGAACTCGTAGCGAAGACCTTCCAGGCCTCGAATCTCCGTTAGAGAAGTCATCCAAAAAAACCTTGCCCCGCTCGGGGACCGATTCTTCCTTTTACAAAGACTTCCCGCAAAGGAAAACCATTTTCTTAACTGGCTTGACCTGGAAAGATCAATGAACTCAAATAAAAATCTCAAACAAACACGATCATGGCGGCGTTGAGTGAAAACTCGCTACACATACAAAGATACTTACAAATCAGCCGAAACAAACAGCAGCGATGTGCCTCACAAGCTTAATAGCTTAAGTAAATCATTAAAGATCCAAAATGTATTTATTATCTAATATATTTGATAGAATCTAGTTTACGTTTTTCTCTTGTATCCATCTTCTTTTCTTTTTTTCATTTTCTTTTTTTAGTCATTTGAATTTCGAATATTTTCGCTCCAATCCATTTTTGCCAGTTAGCTTCAAACTAAACATGTAGATTTTATTACACTATAAAACGGAACGAGATTTTGTATTATATAATAATAATATAATTATTTTATTTTACATACTATCGAAATAAAATGTTCTTTAATAATTAAAAATTAATACTATCATAAAATAAAATAATTAATCACATAGTTCCACCGGCTCTTACTAGACGGCGCTACGTGACAACAGTTTGGGAAACGTTATTCGGCGAAAAGGCAAGAGAACCATATAAGTGACTCAGTAAGGCGGTTATCTCTCCGCTGCGGTTTCCGCATGCGGCGACAGTGTGCGAGCGAGATAAAAAACTGTATAGCGCTGTCTCGTTCACCGGGACGGGATGCGGCACCAGTGTGAGATCCACCTAAACTCTGTTTAAATCCCTTGGAAGCTCGATGCAACTGGTCACGTCAACTGCCGCTCGCCAGTCGGACCGAAAACAAGATGCCCAGTCTGCATAGTGTAGTCTATGTCAGTTAGGAGCTTGTACCGCCCACTTTCATGTCACGGCTCAGCAGTATGCAAATAATACTTGACTGCGTAACATCATTCCGCTAATCAGATACGACCATGTAGTGTCAAGACGTAATTAATGCAGATTTTGCATGGAACTTATAAAGTATAGTCTTAGGCTATTATAAAGTGTGAAATTTTAATCATCAGTAATTTTGAGCGAGGTGATTTAGGCCATACTGATCACTTTTACTATGGGACCAATTCAATCAACATTTTTGGTAGTTTTGTTTCATACATTTCGGCAGATCAGAGTCCCCGTTTCCAATGGGAAGTATTTTTTTTTGTCATTTCGAGGTTGCCCCCATAGTGAAAGTTGTTCAGTATGGCCTTTCTACCTAATCACCCCGCTTAGTATAACTGATGATTAAAATTCAACCTATGGGTGGCCAAAAAAGAACTCTATTCCCGTTGGTTGTAAGATTTTGGAACCCAACCAATCCTCCCTAGATGGATTTGGAACCTCTAATCCAAAATTCAAATTAATCTGAGAGGTTCCAAATCTGCTTACAATATTTAATTGTGACCGAAGTAGTATTAAGCATTTAAGGCGTTCGAAATTAGATTTACGCGTCTTTATTATTGTTAAGAGAACGATTTTTTTAACTTTCTGCCTGATGTCCAGATCTAAAAATAAGCGTAGTATAGCAAACTGACTAGAGGGGTTTCGTTGCTCTCATTATTGTGTCATATCTGACGTGGCTAGCTCTCCGTCTATTAATTGTTAAATAAACTTGAGTCCTGAGCTATGGTTGCAATGGGCTTGACTTACCAAGGCCGTGATCGTGGAGGTGACGACTAGTTGCGTTTATCTGCAAACAAAAAGCTTACATTAAGTAATATGTTACCTAGTAAATAAGTAATATGTACCTACACGAGTTTATAGTCAACACTAAAATTAGATATTGTTTTTTTACAATTACTTCGTCGATTTTGAAAGATCATATAAGATATAAGAGTAATCAAAATGAACTTATTATTGACTTCTTCTTCTTCATCGTGCCATATCCTAACGGATGTCGGCGATCACCCTGCGAAAGTCCTCTCTGTATTTCGCCACTCTACCCAGAGTGGCAGCGTCAGCAATACCAGTCCAAACCCTTATATTATTGCACCATGATGTTCTGGGTCTTCCTCTACCTCTTTTTCCCTCAATTTTCCCTTCGATTATGTTCTTTAATATTGCGTATTTGTCGTTCCTGTAGATATGCCCAAAATATGCTGTTTTCCTTCTTTTAATTGTTGATACGACTTCCTTGCTCTTTTTCATTCTATCTAATACTGTTTCATTTGATATTCTATCTACCCACGATATTCTTAGCATTCTCCTGTATATCCACATTTCAAATGCATTTAATTTGTTCATCAAATATTTATCCATCCATGCTTCAACTCCATACATCAGAATTGGCAATACAAAACATTGAACTAGTCTCCATCTCAGATTTAAATTTATATCTTTATTTATGTATAACTTCTTCATTTTTATAAAGGCACTCCGGGCCATTTCTATTCTTATGCGGATCTCCATTTCTGGGTCCCATTTTTCATTGAGCCAGCATCCTAAGTACTTATATTTCATGACCCTTTCAACTAGTTTACCATTTATATTGAGGGTTTCATCATTTTCATGTTTTTTACTTATTATCATGTATTTAGTCTTAGCCGTGTTAATTTTTAATCCGTATTGTTCAAATTTTGAATTTAGTAATGTTAATAAAATATTTAGCTCATTCATATTATTTGCTATTAATGCTGTGTCGTCTGCGTACCTTAAATTATTTATGATTGTACCATTAACTTTGATTCCGATGTCTACTTCTTCCAAGGCTTCTTGAAATATAAATTCTGAGTATAAATTAAATAGAGCTGGAGACAAAATGCATCCTTGTCGCACTCCTTTTAGTATCTTTAGGTCTTTGGAGTGTTTTTGTCCTACCTATATGTTAGCTGTTTGGTTCCAATATAAGTTCTTTAATAATCGTTTGTCCTTCTCGTCTATATCAGTACGTTCTAACAGTTGAATTAATTTATCATGTTTGACATTATCGAACGCTTTTTCGAAATCAATAAAGCATACATAGACGTTTTTCTGGTGTTCCATACATTTTTGTATCAGTACCTGCATAGACACTAGTGGCTCTCTAGTTCCAAGACCGTTGCGGAAACCAAACTGCGTCGAACTAATGTTACTGTCAATTCTGTTGTAGATTCTTTGGTGTATTATTTTTAGTAAAATTTTAAGTGCATGACTCATTAAGCTAATTAGTCTATAGTCACTACAGCCCTTAGCATTGGGTTTTTTTGGTAGAGGTAGGAAAGTAGATTTTAGCCAGTCATTAGGGATTATTCCAGTATCGTATATTAAATTAAGCAATCCAATATATTATTGACTGATAGTAAAAAAAAGCTCTTATTCCAAATAAAAGTCCTATTTAAAGTAAAGCTCAACTGTAAAGTGTTTTACTCTGCACAGAATCCCAGAGGGTGGTCTCGATGTCCTGTTTATGGGCAAACAGGCGTTAACGAGTTCACAGTTCAATGGATTATTAATTGTCCGTGACACACTGCCAAGGAAAACGGCGAGATAATTACAAACATTAAGGAAAAATATATTACATGATTCTAATAAAAAATCCGCGTGCCATGAAATTATTTAAAGTTTATTGAAACTATATTTCATTGAGCTTGTTCTTCCTATTTACTTTCTTGAATATTATTTTTGCAAAGGCATAACCACGATTTTTTTACAATAATTATGGCGGTCGGTGATTACTACTTTATTGCTTGAGTATTCTGCTTGAATATGCAAGACCACTATAACACAAGCGCCTGCCGCCATTAAGAGCGCTTTTGTCATCACAGTTATTGTTCAATCAATTACTTAATACCGGTACCGGTAGTAAATGCATCGGTAGCTTACCAGATCCTGTTGCTCCGATACAAAATAACGCTACAAAAGCAAGTTAGTACAAAAATAATATCTGCAACTAAAGTACTTAGTATTTTTCATTGAATGAAGTAATTTGACAGTACTTCATATGACTTTATAAACCGGGCCTACCGCGAACATCGAAAATCGAAATATCGTTGTCTCCGTCTCTATCGCTCTTGCATATTCGAAAGATAGTGATGCAAACAGACTATCGAACGAACGAAGTCGTTCGCGGTTATAGGCCACTTTGTGCAAGACTGTCAGATTACTGAAAACACAACTTTTAAGTTGTTTTGTTATTCATCGATCTCCTGAGCAGTGTGTCTCACGCGTTACGCGGTCATTTCGTTTAACGAGCGTCCGGCACGACTCCGACACGACCGGCCGTAACCGTATCCGCTAACCAGATCATATTGTACCGATACAAAGTAACGCTACTAAAATAAAAATAATATAATTTAACAATTTTTTCGTAAATACGGTAAAACAGTCAGCTAACCGATCTTATTTTTAAATAACTTGGCTAATACTTATTACTTATTCTATTTATGCTATATATCAGTCACTTAAGAGCGCACCAGCGTCGTCGCTCTCAGTGGTAGACGCAATCGTTGTAGCCGAAAACGGCTAGGAGGAGATGACGATGAACGAATTATCCATACTAATATTATAAATGGGAAAGTGTATGTGTGTGTTTGTTTGTCCGTCTTTCACAGCAAAACGGGGCGACGAATTGACTTGATTTTTTAAGTGGAGATAGTTGAAGGGATGGAGAGTGACATAGGCTACTTTTTGTCTCTTTCTAACCCCCCACTTCCCTAAAACGGGGGGTGGAAATTTGTGTGGAGCATTACGGGGGCAATCAGGAAAGGGGAACCGTGTTACCCCGAATTTATATTTTATAATTATATAGAACCCAAAAATGGCGCTGCGAACACGGCGCAGCGTAGGTGCCTGAAGCGGGTTTTAACTGGATCACTTCCGAGTAATAATTAGCCCGAAGCACCCGCGCGCGGAGCCATTTGTTAACCATTCCTTCTTCTTTATTCGACCATTTTTTTAAGCAGATAGCGTGTAAGCTTTTATATTTTTAGTAACCTATGCCTCACGAGAGTTTAATTCCCTGTTTATCAATACCTAGTTTATATGATAAGAATAAAAACATGTATAGACGCTATTTAATTTGACCACCCTTCCAACTTTTCGAAGTAATTAGCTTGAATCACTCCCGCGCGAAGCCACTAATTACTTAATAATTCGATTTGTCATTGGTTATGGGTCAAACTATGGGCACAGAATAACTAATAGTACTACCGTACAAAAAATTCACTCCTTCACAAAAGTCAGATTTAGGTATAAAATTATACCTATACTCGCCGCCTGCAAGCAAAATTGAAACTTATAACCGCGCACGAACCGTGAATCTTCTTTGCGCGCCGCAGTTTTATGACCGAGCTGTGAGCGTCGGCACGGGGTTGTCACTTGACAAGTTTTTGTACCTATAGGTACCTACTGATTTATTATTTTTAAGATAAGTATGCAGGAATTACAAACGTTGATTCTGTAAACATGATTTTTTTTTATCCGGATAAAGAAATTTTTATAGAGATTATGTCTGATTATCACGGAACTAGGTATGCCACAGCCGTATTCCTTTGAAAATATGTCGGTCAGTTCCTAATATTGTTTCTGGGCAACCAATATTCAATAAATTATGGATGTGGATATATAAGGACTACGGGACCTTTCAATATCGTCATGAATTTAAAAATGTTATTTCTAATTCCTTGTTCTTCCGTTTATTCAGACATCCGTAAATACATCTTTTATACGGATTAGATCGAGATTTAGGTTTCGAAGCCATTGTGTATTATCAATTTTGCGCGAGCGCCACGTGACAAGACTATCGTGCGAGCCGAGCGGCAGCCCACTGCCGTACGCCTGCCCGGGAGGCGCGCCGGCCAAATGTACCTAAACTGCGAAGTGAAACCCCCTGCTATGGGATAGTATACTTGTTTACTTTAGAAAATAGGTATGTCAGTTTATACGGTTTGCTAAGAAACGATACACCGTAAGACAGCCAAATGAAATGTTTAACCTGAAGCGCGCTTTAATTCAATCACCTTTTTAGGGTTCCGTAGTCAACTAGGAACCCTTATAGTTTCGCCATGTCTGCCCGTCCGTCCGTCCGTCCGTCCGTCCGCGGATAATCTCAGTGACCGTTAGCACTAGAAAGCTGAAATTAGGTACTAATATGTATATCAATCACGCCGACAAAGTGGTAAAATAAAAAGTGAAATTTTTTTTTTTATTAGGGTACCTCCCCTATACGTAAAGTGGGGAGTGATTTTTTTTTTCATTTCAACCCTAACGTGTGATATATTATTGGATAGGTATTTAAAAATGAATTGGGGTTTTCTAAAATCATTTTTCGATAATGTAAATATTTTCGGAAATAATCGCTCCAGAAGTAAAAAAATATGCGTCCCCCCCCCTCTAACTTTTGAACCATAAGTTTTAAAAATATGAAAAAAATCTCAAAAGTAGAACTTTATAAAAACTTTCTTGGAAAATTATTTTGAACTTGATAGGATGAATAGTTTTTGAAAAAAAAATACAAAATAATTTCTGAACTAAGTTTGTAATTTAACCGTATAAGCAGGTGTTTATTGTACCTGTAATTTCTACAAAATTACAATGAAATGACGTGCTTTCAAATAAAGTAAAAACGGTGAAAATCGGTTCACGCAATAAAGAATTATCCCATAAAAATCATCTTCCATACTTTATGCTCGCGCGCAATAGTTTACTCAATTTGCCGATAGATGTCGCTGTACATGCAACTCTCATATCATATCCTACATGGCGGTGTTATTAACTCTTAAGTGGGGACACTTACTGTGACGGACGGAAAACTACGGAACCCTACAGTGAGCGTGGCCCGACACGCTCTTGGCCGGTTTTTTTCTTTACAAGTTTGTAAGATATGTTAGGACAGTCAGTCAGATGAATTTACTTATGCGGATCTCACACGGGCGCCGCAACCGCGCGCGGCGGTGCCAGTGTGACCACCGCCTTAATATTAGTTCTGATGGTTAATAGATCCCTAGGAAAGACAATCTGACAATGTATTTACCAATTGTTTATATAATAGAGCCTGTACGCTCTTTAATTTGACCACCCTTCCGAGTAATTAGGACGATGGCCGTTTACACCGCGCGCGGCAGCCGCTTGTAATTCGATTTGTCATGGGGTTATGACTTTATGAGGTTATGACTATGAGCTGTGCTTAAGCTTACGTTTAGCGCCGTTAGTCAGTTATTAGTTATGATTGTTAAGTTGATAAACGTTTAGTATGCTTTGGGGTTGAATTAAAAACTGTGTAAAAAATTACGTGTTGGATAAAACGTCTTAAGGTATTTTCGTTAGGTATAAACTACTATACGATGAGCAATGAAAAGTACCTACAGTAGTACAGTGTTACAACAAAGGTAGAAAGGAGTCTAAGTTTATTGTTAAGGTAATTGTGTTATCGTTGTTGTGCAGTCACCGGAAATAGTATCTTCCTACACGAAGACCGCAAAAATATGTGAAACGCTCTTATGGCCCTACAAATACTTAAGAGCGTATCACATATTTTTGCGGCCACGGTATGAAGATACTAAGCATTACCGGTGACTGCACAGTCTGTACATAAACGTAATAATATATTTACTTTACTGAACATTTCCGGACCGATAACGACCTTCACACCTAAAGGAAAGAGCGTACTCCCATCTTAAAGGCCGACAACGCACCTCCCTCTTTGTGAACCCTCTGGTGTAGTGGGACCCGGCGTCTGCTCGTTTGCCTCCTATGGCATAAAAAAAACATGAAAAGATTTGTACCTCTCTAGGTATTGAATGAAAATGAATTTGAATTTGTTTTAGCATCCAGATAATTTCCCTATGTTCTATTAAGGTGTATTTTTTTAAATCTGCATTGAAAATTACCAAATCCGAACACCACATTTATTATGGTAAGTCGGGTGCTTCACCCTCATAATTTGTATTTTGTTGTTTCTTTTGTTTATTTGTATGTACTTGCTGTACGTCATGTCTTTTTATATTTTATCTTACATACACGAGCGAGTTACAACTTTACTACTTTTGTCCCATTCCTACGCCTCTCCATTATCCGTGTAGTTTAGTAAACTAACATTCTCGTCGCGTCAACTGCAGCGGTATCTCCAACTTTAGTTAGTTAAAGTTCCTAAATGGCGCCGGTTAGTGTCAACTGATACGACTGTGGTCTTATGTCTGGAGGTACCTATATGATGGTTTCATATCATCCACATTAAATATTAATTTAGAAAACATCGTTGGTTGAAAACGAGTACGACAAAAGTAAATATTATTATTTCTAGTTATTAAGTTAATCAAAGAGACCAAGAATTCTAAAAGTCAAGTCGAAATCATATGGGTTATGTAGAGAGGATTCGCGTTATATTGACAAATAAAATAAATATTATAGGACAATTTTACACAAATCAAATTAGTTCCAAAGTAAGCTCAATAAGGCTCAATTGTGTTGTGGATACCTAATAAATAGGTGAAGATACTATATGTAATAGATAGATAAATACTTAAATATCCGTGGTAAACACACAAATAAATGCCCTGACCAGGATTCAAACCCGGGACCTCCTGCTTCATAGGCAGGGTAGGGTCACTATCACTACCGACTAGGCTAGGAGACCGCTAATACTAATAGTCAAAATTACTAATACTTTACGCGTAGGCTAGTCAAAACCTGTGACAACTACTTAGAATAGTTTGGACTATTAGGAATTTGGAGGCCTATAATCGAAGACAAAAAGCTACAATCATGGTCCCACACGTTTTTGATCTAATTCCTTATTGCTTTAACGCATTCGAGACTCGATCATAATATTCATAATGCAACATATCCACGCCTTATCGTACTGTTGGTATAACTCAATTTAATTTTACCCTCAGGGCTCGCAAAGTACGCTTTCCGGAAGAGTTATAATCAAGTTCAAATGTCCCTTAAATGTGTCATAATTCATAACTCGTGTTAAAGCCTGTTAGCAAATGTGTCGTTCCATATAATAAGGTACCTTTCGGCGATTGGCGTTTACGTCCCTAAACCTCGTACTTGTTTAAATTATCCTTAACAACAGCGCAAATTCAAATCGGTATAGGGTTCCTCTTAAATGGAACGACACAAAATGGCGTTTCCGCTCGTTGAAGTAACGCGCAGGAACGAGTAAAAATTCCTCATTAACCCATTTGCTTATTAATTAAGAATCTTAAGTGCCTACGTGGAAAATTTAGACTGTGAGATAGGTGGGAAATAAAAGTAAATGCTTTTACTTGAGTTTCAGTAACGTAGTGTGCTGTGGCTAGATATAATGTAATTGTTTTTAAGGCGATATCTTTGTGCATTTGTGCTTAGTTAGCAAATTTAGGTGGATTCTTATATATAAAAATATTGGAGCTCCGTGTTTGATACCTTCAAAAGTTATTTGAAACTATATCGTTTTGTTATAGAAAAAATCGTTTGGTAGGAATTTCCACAATAGTTATTTTTTTGCGGGTCTTCTTTTAAGTATTTTTTTTTTATAAAAATAATCTACCGATAACATTTGTCCACAGTTCTTTCTTTCGAGTACGAGCTCCATGCTTATATTTTACTGGTGGGCGTGGTTTAAAACATAATAGGTAGGTACATATGGTCTTAACAAGAATGACACCGTGCATTTTCTTCATACAGACGTAGCACCGTTTATTTTCCTTCCAGAACGCAAGTGTTCGAAAATATTGTTTATCTAGACCAAGATCATAAATCCTCTATTCCGCGGTCGGAAACCGTATATAATTACCACCATTATTGCAACCAGTAACGTAACATCAGTGTCATTGTCTGTGACAGTGTGGTAAAAACGTATGAAAATTCATTACCTACGGTAACGTAATGATAATCCGCCCTCTTCCCCGACCGCCGGCACGCGCCCGCCCGACCGCCGGCACAATCGAGTTTGGTCATGGCGGTGTAATGGCGGTCATTCTAATGGTTTATAATATGTGTGTAGATAAAGCAGTGTATGCAACTGTACGTAATTAGGGATCCTTATTACGTAACAGTTAAATAAACTACTATTATCTAAGAATCTATTCTGTCGCTCGTCAATTTCTTTCTATAGACATTCACACATACAATCTGGATTTTATTTCTATAAAATTACTTACTTAAAATTACCTTAAATACATCCTCAATAGTGCTCAGGAATTAAACCACCACAGACCCAGCTAGACCGTAAATTTGTCTAAACATTCTCCATTGCTAAAGCTTTGATGATAAATGGAAAATAGCCTCAGTTATACATAGACACATATCCCCTTTTTCATTTGTACATCTTTGAAAACCTTAATCAAGGACGACGCTCATGAAAGTGAGATACGTGTTAAGACTGCAATCGTCGAGGATCTGAGCCTATAGTACGAGTAAATGCTTGAAACAGTAAGTAAACAGTCTTGTCACTTAATACAATATAGCGTGCTATGGTTGGCCTGGTATACAACGTGTTCCAAAATTCAACGATAAGCTGGCACCAGAAGATGGACCTGCTCGTGACTACTCGAGGAAAAAAAAATTTGGTGCCAGTACTTTTTTATACACCACGATGAGTTAAAGTGGACTGAAAGTTAAAATTTTAGGGAAAAACTAACTTTTATTAATAATTATTTAAAAATTGTATGTTATTCAATCAAATACAAACATTGAAAACATTGAAAAAATAATCAACCCAGCAGGATTTGAACCTCGCATCGATACGCCTTACCGGGGCTCGATCGCTTTACAATTAAGCTATGGGTTCAGTTACTAAGTTGACGAAATTCTCAATGCCTTCAATCATCTTTTTGCATTTATTTTTACATCGACTTTATAGCAGCCGTAAGCGACATCTAGGTGCTAACTACTAAAGTTAGATACCCTTCCCGCCGACCCTATTGCAAGTGTCACAACGGAAATAATAGATGGCGCTGCTATCAACTCATAATTATTTTACATGTTTTCAAAGTGGGGCATTCCACTTATACAATAGTATGTTATTCAATCAAATACAAACATTGAAAACATTGAAAAAATAATCAACCCAGCAGGATTTGAACCTCGCATCGATACGCCTTACCGGGGCTCGATCGCTTTACCAATTAAGCTATGGGTTCAGTTACTAAGTTGACGAAATTCTCAATGCCTTTATAGCAGCCGTAAGCGACATCTAGGTGCTAACTACTAAAGTTAGATACCCTTCCCGCCGACCCTATTGCAAGTGTCACAACGGAAATAATAGATGGCGCTGCTATCAACAATAATAACATACTAATGTATAACATACTATTGTATATTGATTGAATAACATACTATTGTATGAGTGGAATGCCCCACTTTAAAAACATGTAAAATAATTATGAGTTGATAGCAGCGCCATCTATTATTTCCGTTGTGACACTTGCAATAGGGTCGGCGGGAAGGGTATCTAACTTTAGTAGTTAGCACCTAGATGTCATTTACGGCTGCTATAAAGTCGATGTAAAAATAAATGCAAAAAGATGATTGAAGGCATTGAGAATTTCGTCAACTTAGTAACTGAACCCATAGCTTAATTGGTAAAGCGATCGAGCCCCGGTAAGGCGTATCGATGTGAGGTTCAAATCCTGCTGGGTTGATTATTTTTTCAATGTTTGTATTTGATTGAATAACATACTATTGTATGAGTGGAATGCCCCACTTTAAAAACATGTAAAATAATTATTTAAAAATTAGTGTAAAAACTACATGTATTCTGGTATTTTTAAGGGTTGTGGTGGATAGCAGTGCTACTTAGCAGTGTTGGCCGAACGTTAGTGTAATTGAAAATTAAAAATTGAAGATTGAAACACGTTAGTAAAAATTGAACACTAATAGTTTAGAGCAAATTGATTTCAATTCGAATTGAAATTAATTGTAACTAACGTGTTAATCCTTTGCGAATAACTAATACACTCGCGATCAAAAAAATCGACTCAAGCAACATTTTTTACTTTTGGTCGTATTTCCGGAAAGCGGGAAATATTTTAATAAAACTTTGAATGCAATTTTATTACGAATTTATTCAGCTACAAAAAACAGTAAAAGACATCGATCTCAGTTGCGTAGTTTTTAGGTTATCGCAGTTTTTGTACAAAATGGCATTTTACATGGTTATGATATGCACGAGTTGTGCCCTCTTGAGACCAATAAAACCGGTGTAACCGGTTATTTCTAATCATTCGCTTATCAGAAGTTGACCAGTGCACATCTCCTCGCAATCTTACACCGGAATCACCTTCGAAAAATGGATACCACCGAAGCCGAAGCCACCGAAGTCGTCACCTTGGTGAATCGAGGATTCTCGCAGCGTTCTGTTGCTGAGCAGCTGAATTTAAGCCAGTCTGCTGTCTCCAGAGTTTATCGTCGGTTTTGTCGGTTTGGAACCTTGAAACGGAAACAAGGATCTGGCCGTCAGCGGTGCACATCGGAGAGGGATGACCGCTTCATCGCCACCTCCAGTCTTCGTAATCGCCACCGTACCGCTGTTGCCATCCAGCAAGACCTGATGCGGAACCGGGTTGTGCCTGTTAGCACCTCAACAGTTCGGCGGAGACTCAAGGAAGCCAACCTTACCCCAAGAAGACCTGCTACTGGGCCCAAACTGACTCAGAGGCATCGGGACGCTCGGAAGGAATTCGTGGCGACCTACGAAAATTGGACCTACGACCAATGGAGCCGCGTACTCTTCAGCGACGAGTGCAGAGTGTGTCTCCATGGCAGCGACAGAAGAGGACGGGTGTACCGAAGACCTGGAGAGAGGTTCGCCCAGTGTTGCTTCGCTGAAACAGTCGCCTACGGTGGAGGTTCCGTCATGATGTGGGCGGGGATATCCATGGAGGGGCGGACCGAGCTGG